>VWZX01007332.1:307874-459996 GCA_013399015.1 Galbula dea
CGCCCCCCCCCCCCCCCCATGTTTGACACCCCCAACTGTTTCCCAACAGATAAGCTATTTTTGTTCCTCAACAGGAAGAAATATGAACCATGGACATAAAAACACAACAACTCTTCAGTAGTGCTTTAAAAACAGCATTACCAAGCTGACCCTGTGCCAACAGGCCTAGTGTTTGGCTTTGCTAAACTAAAAATCAAGCATCTCTCCCTGGCAAGGAATTCCAAATCCTTAGTCTCACCCACTCAGCTTTTTTTCCCCCCCCCCCCCAACAACCCCCTCTAAAACCNNAAACCTCCTCTAAAACCTTCTGGTGTGCAGGGAACTTATGGGACACTCAACCTGAACTCTTTTTCTCCTGGTGGTTACTGACTCCTTCAGAGAGCAGGATTCTGTAACCATTGCAAATGGCAGAGGAAAAAGAAAGAGAAATCCCTGGGGAAATATCTCAAGAGCTAAGAAGTGGAAGTTCTCACAGTGTGGTCTGTACCTGTCCAGGCTATTTTCTTAACAAGTTGCAAATTTTTAATTTTTTACCTTTTTTTTAAGACTGGAAAAGCTAACATACATCTATATAGAGATCTAGAGAAAGAGAGAGAGAGAGAGTCTTGCTTAAAGAAACTAAACCAACAGCTTGTGTTCTATCCTTACCATCCAATGTACTTTGTAATAAAATGGTTTTGCAAGTGTGTTCAAGGCATCATCTTGTATTGCATTTAGAATCACTCAGGCTCAGGGGAGAGAGACACAGAGGAACAAAATAATCTGAATTCTTTTAGAGCTTGGAGTTCCATGGGACTGAGTTCTTTTCACCCTCATGTAGATCTTTTCAGGTATGAGGTTCTAAGGAAAATGCATCTTTACTTTCAACAGAGCTTTGCTGAATTCACTGCCAATCCCATGCACCTTCATCCACTTATTTGCTAGATGCACTTCTCCCCATGTCATGCTTCAAATTACTTTTTAGTCAATAAATACTGCAGTGATTTTATCCTAACTTGCAATTTTGAGTCCATCTCATAACTTCCATCAAGCCACAGTTACCTTCCTTCTTTCAGAACTCTTAGGAAACACTATTCATGTGGAGTATCACTTGTTTTCTTAAAGGAAAAAAGTCACTGTACAAATAGATTACAAATCAGGATGACCTGAAACAAAGGAATCATGATTAAAACTGGAAAATCTTATACCCTGGGTACACAGTGTTTGCTTTTTCTTGCTTGAGATGCCAGACCTCTCTCTATGCCTTTAATTCACTCTGTGTTTTAAAGGTTAATCACTTCAAAAGCAAATAGGTTCATTTTTCAGGAGCCTTTGCTAACCAAGGAGGCTGTTAAGATTCTACCACTCCTTTAGCACCTAGATAATAGCACAGCTTAATGTATTACCACTGGAATTGCTTCCCTGGATTGCCACTGAAAATCCAACTGCTGCACCAACACAATTCTCTCCTGGTGGGATGAAAGGGGCTGGATGAAACCATTTTTTGGTATTATTTCAGCACCTAGCAAATATAACTTGTGGCTTATTAACATAACTGCAGTGCTAGAAGTGTGCTGGCAGTTTGTTGAGGTGAGGTTGTTGCCATAAGCACTGCCAGGGCACACTCCATACCCACTCACTGGGGTGGTGATAGTACCCAAAGCATGAGTGGTGGAATAAAACCATCATCATCCTTCAGATGCCACCTCAGCTTTTGTGAAATGAGTTTGCAGTACAGAATTTCAAGTGGTTTGGACAGGTAAAAACCAGGTAATTCAATAGAAAGAGTGTAGGAGAAGAGGAGGCTCAGGGGAGACCTTCTCACTCTCTACAACTCCCTGAAAGGAGCTTGGAGCAATGCAGGAGTTGGTCTCTTCTCCCAGGTAACAAGGGGTAGGGCAAGAGGAAATGACCTCAAGTTGTGCCAGGGGAGGTTTAGGTTGGACATTAGGAAACATTTCTTCCCTGAAAGAGTGGTTAGGCATTGGCCCAGGCTGCCCAGGGCAGTGATGGAGTCACCAGCCCTGGAGGGGTTCAGAAAACATCTAGATGTGGTGCTGAAGGCCATGGGTTAGTGGCATGGGGGTGACAGGTTGATGGTTGGACTTGATGATCTCAGAGCTCTCTGCCAACCTTTGTGATTCTGTGACTAGGAAAACTGCAGCCTGATTCTGACCCAAGAGGAGTCAGGTTCTGCTTGCTAATTGTCCCTTGTGTTTTACTCTTCCTGCTTTGCTGATGCCACAAAGATGAATCCTTTCTGGTTGATTACAGGAGGATCCTTTCCACACCACTCAGTTTTAAGCTAGGAGTAAGCAGCCTGTGAAAATACTCAGTCCTTTGAATACTCCATCCATAATTACAGTGTCTGGGTACAGGGATTTCCAGCTGCAGCCACAATCACTAGGGATATCATTAATACAACTGCACTTAGTTAAACTTAGACCCAGGCACAGTTTTCACATATCATTTGAGAAATGCAAAAGGAATAATTAACATTTTAAAAGACCCTCAGAATCATGTTCCTCTTAGCAGTAACTCATTCACATCCTAACTAACTGAGGGTTCCTCTATGTATGTCTTACAAGACTACACCTTCTGCACAACTAAAGGATGAAGCTTTGGACCCTTGTACAGAAACATATTAAGGTATCAATGCTGCATGTTATTAATCTGTGCTAACACAAAGTAAAACAGATCTTTTCTCTTCCTGTTACTGCATGGCCAACATTAGAATATTCTGTATGAGCAACCTCTCCTTAGACCCATTTCTTGCTCCAGCAATGATCCATTATCACTTCTGGGCAACTAACTACTATTACAAATCAAAGGGGAAGACAAAAAAGTACTAGTGGATGATGCACTAAAGAGAAAACAAACTGTAGTGTGTTTGCTGACACAAGCACCTTCATATACCAGGTAGAAAGGGACAGCAGGAGACAAGATGTGCTGTGGATAGAGAGCCTAAGAAATGGCCTCAAGTTGCACCAGGGGAGGTTTAGGTTGGACAGTAGGAAAAATATCTTCCCCAGAAGGGTTGTCAAGCCCTGGCAAAGGCTGCCCAGGGCAGTGGTGGCATCACCATCCCTGGAGGGGTTCAAAACAAACCAACCAAAACATGTAGATGTGGTGCTGAGGGCCTTGGTTTAGTGGTGACTTGGCAGGGTGAGGTTAGACTCTGAGGCTCTTTCCAATCTTAATGATGTCTGGTGCTATAAAAAGTCAATTACCACTGTGTGCAATTACAGAGAAATCAAATCTGAGAAGAAAGAGGAGATCAAAAAAAGCCAATGGACTGAGAGATACACAGCTAACAAAGCAAACACCAGTGGACTGAGGGATACACAGCTAACAAAGCAAACACCAGTGGACTGAGGGATATACAGCTAACATGTAAAACACCAGTGGACTGAGGTGTATCAAACCAAAATGAACCAAACAAATGCAGAACAGGACACAGCTAACCCAGAGGAGAAATCTGATCCACACTGACCAGTTTCCTCTTGCCACATACAGACACCTCAGGAAGGTTATAAAGTACAAGCAATCAATCAGAGTGAGACTCCCAAAACCACACTGAGATCCATCCTCATTTTAGGTCCCAAGAAGCCTCACTTTTTGCCATTCTTTAGACCTATACTAGTGAGCCAGTTGAAAAAATGCAAATGCTAGGCTTTAAACTCACAGTTCTGTGCCACTAAAGTGGAACATAACTTGCAGCAACTACTACATCAGCCCTTACTCCAGCTTTTCAAACAGCAGCAATTTGAGGCTCCATCCCTCAGCCACTGGAATACTGCCACTACATTTGGTATCTGAGGTAGTAAAAAAAAAAAACCCCTAGTAAATGCCTGTAGAGTCTCTGATTGCTAATGCAGTAACAAACAGGGAAGCCTTTCATCCCCACACTTTTCAGCTGGCTAATTACAAAGAATGCATCATTTTTGGTTACCACAGACATCTAAAAACCTGGCTAATCACCCAGCCACTGCTAATAGTTTATGTTATCTTTGTGTTTTTTTTCCAACCCTCCCTGTGTAAACCACAGCAAAAACGACAAGGAAATATTACACAGCTTACTGAACACAACCAAGAGTCAGGGCAGGGTTTGATTGCTTTGGGTCACCAGAGATTTCAATCCTATTCCAGTTAGGTTGCCCATAAAAAGGGAGAGAGGTGTTTCAGTTGCCATCAAGAGACTTACAATGAGCTCTGAATCACGTCCCATGGAAATGACTGTTCTGTTCACTGTCCTCAAGAGCTTCTCCATGATGATCTGGACATGGCGTTGAGTTGGCCCCTGAGGACAGAGAAGAAATGAGTGGGAAAGAGATCCAGACACCAAACCAACTCAACTCTTCTTTGCTTGCCTTCCAATCAGCCTCTCCTGGGTTAATAAACTCCCTGCAAAGTTTGGTTTATGAATGCATCTGACTGACAAAGCAACATGTGCTGCTGCAAGGCTTCCAGGGAAGAGCAGGTCCCTAGAAATACAGCAGAGCCTAGGACATTTAGGTAGTTGATTTCATTTTCCCATCATCAAAAGCTCACAGGCATTAAGGGGTGATGGTTTTAAGTTAAAAAGAGGGAGATTGAGACCAGATAGAAGGAAGCAATGTTTTCCACTGAGGGCGGTGAGACCCTGGCCCAGGTTGCCCAGGAAGGTGGGTAAACATCTCACCCCTGCAACCATCCCAGCTCAGGTTGGTTGGGGCTCTGAGCAACCTGATCTAGTTGCAGATGTCCTTGCACACTGCAAGGAGCTTGGACTAGAGGACCTCTGCAGGTCCCTTCCAACCCAAACTACCTGCCAAGGGGTTATCTATTTGCTGCAGCCACTGACAGCAGCACAGGGCAACTCTGCTTCTGCAGCCCCACTCCAGCTGGGCTCAGCCCAGGAGATGGTGGATCTGCAGTTTAGCTGATCCCATGGATAGAAACACAGCCAAGAGAGTGCTAGGAAGCAGCTAAGCTGTCCAAACAAATCCAAATTCCTTTGGTTTTCTTTCAGAACAAGCCACTCTGAAGCAGTCAGCCAGAACTCCAACACACAATCAGAATGAACCCAAAACTACAGACACAGAAGATGGCAGATAGGATGTGAGTAGCTGACCCTGAGGTCCTTTCCAACTAGATTAGTGTATGATTCTGCAGAGGAATGAAGGTTCAGGCAGCAGCCTCATCTGCCCTACCTTCTTTAAGAGCAGCATCACATCACTGCAGCTCTCTGGCAAAGCACCAAGATTTGCCTAGCTGTGTGAAGTCAAGAGAAGACACAAAAAGGACTATTATGCAAGGTACCCATCTGCAGAGCAGCCCAGGGCTCTGCACAGGTTCTCACACACAACTGTCTCCTACCTCTACCTTCTGAATGGCTAAGGCAATTACACACAGGAGTTACCTGCTTCACTCAGCCTACTAAGATCTATTTCTTTTAAGGGCTAATCATCACAGAAGCATAGGATACTAACCACATCCTTCTTGTAAAGCACCTCCAGGATGTTACTCAGCAACTGGCAGCAAGCCTCCAAGTCTTCTTGTCTTTCCAAGTGATACTTCAGCTGATCTGTCATGGTTGGCAGCAAGATTTCCCTGCAATCTGCACACAAACCAGAAGGTTACATACACAGCTTTAAATAACTTCATTTCCAATTTCCTTCACTGCTTACATTAAGGTTAAAAACAAAACAAGCAGGAAAACAAGGTAACTTCTAGATTTCCAGTCACCTGCTTTTCAAACCAACACATCAGAACCTGGAAAAGTTGTAAACAAGTTATTAGGTTAAGGACAAGCACTACCCTCCCAGGTCAAAGCTGAAGCTCAAAGCACTGAAGTGGTCTCTGATGTTAACTGCCTCTGCTTAAAGCCAGGGATTAACTGGATCTAACCAGCACCATCACACACGAGCTCAGCTTCCCTCTTGCTCAACTGGTTGAGTGCTGGCAAGGTGTAAGTGAACTCCTTTTACCTTCCTGGGGCTGGTTACCAATGTTCTAAGCACACAGACATAGTTCATCCAGATACATGATAGTCTTCAGACTAACAGTCACTGTCTGACATGGTCTGTTACTGCTCAAAAAATGCTGCTGCAATACTTCATGCTGCTATTCAGAGAGGTGGGACATGTCCCACCCCTAGAACCATTCCAGGTCAGGTTGTTCAGGGCACAAACTGGAAGCCAGGAGGTTCCAGCTGAGCAGGAGGGGAAAGTTGTTTGTTGTGAGGGTGTTGGAGCCCTGGCCCAGGCTGCCCAGAGAGGCTGTGGAGTCTCCTTCTGGGGAGAGATTCCAAGCCCAGCTGAAGGTGACCCTGGGCAAGCTGCTGTGGGTGACCCTGCTGGAGCAGGGGGGTTGGACCAGATGATCTCCAGAGTTCCCTTCCAACCCTCACCACGTTGGGATCCTTAGGATTAATAAACTAGCAGCTTTTTCCTCAGAGGAGTCATATGGCTAAGGCAGACAGAAAGCAGCCCAGCTCTGCATGTGTATGCAACATGAATCAACCATCCTGAAAAACCCCAAAGAAATGTTTCTTTCTGCTGACAGATGGACACACACACACAGCCACAACATGAGACACTCCAAAAGGTTACCCTTGTACTGTAAAAAAATCCACCTGGCCAAAACTCCCTGTAAAGACAACTGAAGAATTCATTGTGTCAAATGCTACAGTGGCTGCTGGCCCAGGAGATCTCTAATTGCACAGTACCTGGGTGGGGGTGGAAAAGGGGGAAAGGGTTGAAGCACTTGACAGTCACACAAAAGATACAACACAGTGACATTGTTTTGTAGTGATATTACCCAAATTGCTTGGACTTGATGGCAGATGGATGACTCACAAGAGGAGGCTTCATGGCAGTCCTTAATGACTAGATCATTGCTTCGAGATTATTTTCACACAAAGGCTGCAGCCTCCCTGGAACATTCAGAGCAATGCTCAGGAGCACTAAATTATGTCTTGATTCAAGTGGGTTTTCAATAGTTCTGGACCAGTAAGCATCACCAGCCTGACATCAAGAGCACAAGGAACAGACAGACCACAAGAAAGCACAAGACTAAAAAGGGAAAGCTGAAGATTTATCTCCATTGAGAAGGGATGGCCCCAAACTACAAGGTGAAAATCCTCCTACAGGGTTAGACCCAACACCTTCCTGAGAAGCCAAGAAATCAAGAGCTCAAAGTAACACTTTAGACACCAGGAAGCCTCCTCCTTTTAGCAGTAAAGTGATACTCAACAGCAGAAGCTCCTTCTGCAACCAAACACTCCCTTTATTGACACACATTTGGCCTCTGTCCTTTTGCAGTGGCACCCAGAAGCAGTCAGGACAGGGAGAGGTTACAGAGCCAACAAACTGGTGCTGAGCAGCTACAGGAGACAGCAGAAGCTCACAGGATGATGATAATAGGGAATCCTGTTGTGGCAGGGGGGTTGGACTAGATGATCTTTCAAGGTCTCTTTCAACTCCTAACATTCTGTGATGATCTCCATCACCTACAGAGAGTGACCCTGGCTCTGATTCCCTAAAATTAAGTATCTTTCTTTTGCTGAGGAAACAGCCAGAGACAGAAGTGGCACTTCCACTCCTGCCCATTCCTGATGAGTCTCATCAGGACTGAGGAAATGCTGCAGCCCAGGTGCCAAGATGTCAGTGCTAGAGAAGGTACTATTGTAACAGAGGACTCAGCTGCACTGAAGCTGCACAGTGGCCCCACACAGGTGCCAACTTCTAAGTCCTTTGTGGTGACCAAAACAAGCTTCAGAAGTGGGTTCAACAAGGCCAAGTGCAAGGTGCTGCACATAGAGGTCAGGGTAGTGCTCAGTATCAATCCAGGCTAGAAGATGACAGATTAAAAACAGCCCTGGGAAGGAGGACTTGGGGCCACTGGTGGGTGAAAAGCTGAACATTAGCCACTGGTGTGTGCTCAAAGCTCAGAAGGCAACCATCACAGAATGTTAGGAGTTGGAAGGGACCTGGAAAGATCATCTATCTAGTCCAACCCCCCTGCCACAGCAGCATTCCCTAGACCAGGTCACACAGAAGCATGATCAGATGGGTTTGGAATCTCTGCAGAGAAGGAGACTCCCCAGCCTCTCTGGGCAGTCTGTGCCAGTGCTCTGGCACCTCAACTGGGAAACATTTGGTCTTGTATTGACAGAGAACCTCCTGTGCTTCAGCTCACAGCCATTGCCTCTTGTCCTGTCACTGGGCTCCACTGAGAAGAGCCTGACCCCATCCTCCTGACACCCACCCTGCACATATTTAAAAGCATAGATGAGGTCACCCCTTAGCCTCCTCTTCTTATACTGAAATATTCTTCTCTTCTTACACTGAAAAGCACTGGTCCCAGTACTGACCCCTGAAGGACTCCACTAGACACAGGCCTCCAGCCAGACTCCACCCCATTGACCACTGTCTGCAGTGCTAAAATATGTACTGCAGGTACCAGAAAAGACTTGACAGCTAGGAGGCAAGGAAGTGCCAAGGATGAAGAAATCAATACATCCTGATGCTGCTGTTTTGGCTTGCAGTGGAAAAATGGATACAGGCATTCAAAACCTCAGTGCCAATGTGAACACTACTGCCACTGTAGGGACATCAGGGATAAGGTCTAGGCTCCAGAGGACTTTTTGCTACTGAAAGAGAAGGAAGCAGGATGGATGAGACAAAGATGAGATAAAAAATGGACTTGATAATGAAACACTGTCCAAACTCTGCCAGAAGTCTTCAGCCAGTGCCCACTGAAATGACCTGAACCATTCTCATGCAGCTGCTGCAGAACTCCCAGGTCTTGGGTGACCACAGCATTATCTACAGAGCAAGAAAGAGTTCCAGGAGGAGCATCTCCACAAACTCATTCCTGTGGCAAGATACAGAGCACAAAGGCTGGAATCCTGCTCTCAAGCTGCACACTGGGGAAAAAACAAGTGCCACTGATGTGAACAAAACCAAGAAAATCCATGCTACCTCACAGAACAGAGATGCTAGGGAGGAACTGAAACAGCAGCATCCTCATTCTGCCTTGTAGGCTGACAGAGAGGATGAGCAATAACAGTGTAGGAGCACATCCAGCTTCTCATAGGTCAAGAGAAATTCTTCAGTTCTGAATGAGACACACAGGTACATGTTCCCCAGGAATGCACAAGTGGCCTCATTCATGGGAAGTACTTGGAAGAGTTAGTTTCCTCACCACAGTTTTACTATTTAAGGGCTTCTTGGGGATGTAACCTCCAGCTTTAGAGCTCAAAGAGGAGAAAAAAAAAAATCATGGTGCATTTGTTGACTCTTTTGTTTTTGCCTTAAGAAACACTCCTGTATTGACCTGGGGAAATACACCCAGCCATGACTTCATCACATCCCTCCTATTCACTTCCACTAGGGAGCAAAGAAATGGATTCCAAAAGATCCAAACCTTAATAATCACAGAGAGACATCTTGATCAGAATTTCCCATCCTTTGTTCATAATGAATATTACCCTAAATCTACACAGATATTAAAAGGCAAAGGAGGTGGTGATCTGTGAAACAGAAAAATGGCTAAACAGAAGTGACCTCCCTGAAAGCTTATTTCCCAGGATGGCCATTAAATGATCTAAGGCTATTTATATGAAAATGAAGTCACTGAACTGCCTTAATAGATAATGATAGAGCTCCAGTTCAAGTGTTTTGTTTGCTGTGACATATTTCCAAGCAGAATCTTAGCTAAAAACACCCCCACAAACACCACAGCATCCTCCTGAAGAAGAAAAGGAATCCTGAGTGAAAAGCCAGCCACTGAATAAAGGTTTTCTTGGCACTGACTCCCCATGTACCTTGCATCATCACCATTTGCTATTTGCTTTCAACTGAACTGCTTGAGTCCTTCACCACTCACTCCTGTCCCAAAAGACTTTCCCTTCCTTGCTCAAGCACTCAAGCCTGCCCTTACACAACAGGAATGACCAGATGGATGCAGGAAAATTAATTTACTACTGATTTTCCATCTTTCATCCCAATGAATGGCCTAGTTCAGCTTGGTCTGTTTGCCCTAGAGATGCTTTGTGATCTCAGCCTTGGGTCTTGGCTTTTGGCAAACCTCAGTAGATGTCATTGCCTTTGGTTTTTGTCATTACCTCTGGTTTTGACTAAGGTGGAAGGGAAAAAAAAGAGCAGATTAAGAGAAAAACCAAAGAAACCACAAGACAGGGTAGCACACTCCTTTCCTTTCACCAAGCACAAGCAAGAAAAAGAACCCTGGTGCCCAGCTGCTAAGCTCTCCAACAGACACATCTGAACATGCCTTTGTAAAGCCTGGGAGGGGAATCAATCTTTAATAACTTACCAAGGTCCCTAATTAGAGGTCTGAAAGTGTTTCATGTCCCTGTTAAGTCTCACCAGTAGAGAAAGGTCAAAGATCAATTTAATACCTGCCAGCATGCAGAAGGTGAAAATTGCAGCTAAGTCACCTTTGAGTCAAGATTGTCTGGAGCATGCTCTAATCAATAGGAAAAGTATTCAACTCCAGTTGCTGAGAAAGGAGAAGCTAATTGATTTCTCATCCTACTTCATTTGGAATTACACAACCTAGACAGAAGATTCTGTTCCCTTGGGTAGACTTGACAATGCTCCTTAGTTAGCACCTTACAGGCTCTCTGCCTTCATCAGCATCAACTGGTGAACATCTGCTCTGGGCTGCAGATGTTGCAGGGGATAAAGATGAGAGGATAAAACACAGTGGCAAGGTGTACTTGAAAAAGAGATCTAAATCCTTCCCAGATTTTTAAATGCAAACAAACAAGCCTATAAATCACCACCAGACAAAGAAAAAGCCAAGCACACATGGCCCCAGAGAACCAACACTGTACAGTGAGCACTCCCAGCCCAGAAGCCAACCATATCCTGGGCTGCAACTAAAGTAGTGTGGCCAGCAGGTCAAGGGAGGGAGGGGATTCTGCCCCTATCCTCCACTTTGAGATCTCACCTGCTGTGCTGGCTCCAGCTTTGGAATTCTCAGTACCAGGAAGACAGGGACCTGCTGGAACAGGTCTAGAGGAGGCCACAAGAAACAATCAGGGGGTTGGAATCCCTCTGCTGGAAGGACAGGCTGAGAGAGGTGGAGTTGTTCAGCCTGGAGAAGCCAAGGCTCCAAGGAGACCCTACAGGAGGCTTCTGGTACTTTAAAGAGAGACCTACAGGAAAGATGAGGAGGGACTTGTTACAAGGATCTGTAGGGAGAGCACAAGAAAGAATGGTTTTAAACTCAAAGAGGGTAAATTTAGGTTTAGAAGTTCTTCACCAGGAGGGTGGCAAGATACTGGAACAGGTTGCCCAGAGATGATGGAGATGCCCTAGCTCTGGCAGTGTTCAAGACCAGGTTGGATGAGGTCTTGAGCAACCTGGTCTAGTGGAAAGTGTCCCTGCCCATTGGATCCAGATGACCTTGAAGACCCCTTCCAACCCAAACCAGCCTATGATTTATGCACAAAAGGGAGAGTACATCATGACACTCAGCACCTGGCAAGCAATAAACTGATATTTACACACTGGATGACTTGTGTACTTCTTTTCTCTTGCAGCTCTTGAAGGCCTGACTGCAGGGTATCTGCAGAACTTCCCTCACCCTCAGTTCCTGCATGCAGTTCACCCTCACCATGCTGCCAGAGCAGACTTGGATCCTCCTCCCAGCACACCAGCTCCTTCTCACTGCAAAGTCCCTTTCAGGAGACCTTGACTCCATCCTATAGATCAATATCTTAGTCCTAGTGATTTCTAATCACACAACAGAACCAACTTTCAGCTGGACCTGTTGAAACCATTCCATCATTAAGTTTTCCAGGTTCCTCTGTTAAAACAGAAGAGCTAGAGAGCAACAAAACCCAAAAGAGGGAACCCACCACCACACCCAGACAACTACCTCCCTGTTTTTAGACAAATCCAGTACCATGGCAATATGCTCTATGAGGAGGCAAGATTTTTAAGTGCATCCTTTGCTATAAACTCTTTTGAATAACACTAGGTTGACCAACTGGATCTGGATTACTTCTAAGGTAACCTTTCCTCAGCCTGCCTGTCACAACCAGCTCCCAACCCTGATGAATGGGCAACCTGGATAAATCTATAGCCTCTAACATTAGTCTCCTGCTCAAAAGGCAGCTCTGAAGATAGCTCCCAAGTAGGGATGCACAATGATCACAGCCAATACTTCAACATCTGTTCTCCAGCAGGCAAACCCAAGCCAGGATGATTAATGTCCCAGGAAAGTGCAGTGAGAATCAAATATTAATCTTGATAAAAGGATGCTCAGGAGGCATTATCAACTTAGGAGCACCCAAGCAAAGACTTCCAATGAAACACTGACACAGGAGCAATGCTGAAGCTAAACATACACAATAAATTGTTGTCAATTTAAAACCATTTCATTTGGAGGAACACTGACAAATATGTTATTTGATGGTTCATTGAGTTAATGTGGGCAACAAAAGAAAACCTGTGCTTAGCAACCTTGCTTCTGCTACACAGGATGGAGACTAAGGTTGTCATTTTAGTCAGAATTAAACAATAGTTTGTGCTAGGAAGGCTCAAGGATAGCAGGCTCTACAGATCTGGCCAGGCTGGATCAGTGGGCTGAGGTTCAACAAGGCCAAGTGCTGTGTCTTGCTCTTGGGCCACAACAGCCCCATGAATGCTCCAGGCTTGCATGGTAGAGCTGCTGGAAGGCTGCCTGGGGGATAAGGACCTGGGGGAGTTGGTCAACAGCAGCTAAAGATGAGCCAGCAGTGTGCCCAGGTGGCCAAGAACCTCTCAGATACCAACAGATAGCCATCCTGTCAGAAATGATGTGGCCAGCAGGACTAGGGCAGTGATCATCCCTCTGTACTTGGCACTGGGGAGGCCACACCTGGAATCCTGGGGTCAGTTTTGGGCCTCTCACTCCAAGAAGGACATTGAGGTGCTGGAGTATGTCCAGAGAAGGGCAAGGAAGGTGGTGAAGGGTCTAGAGCACAAGTGTTGTTGAGGAGCAGCTGAGGGAACTGGGGTTGGTTAGCCTGGAGAAGACGAGGCTCAGGGGAGACCTTCTGGCTCCCTGCATCTCCCTGAAAGAAGGTTAGAACAAGGTGGGAGTTGGTCTCTTCTCCCAAAGAAGAGCTAGGACAAGAAGAAATGGCCTCAAGTTGTGCCAGGAGAGGTTCAGGCTGGGTATTAGGAACAATTTCTTCACTGAAAGAGTGGTTAGGCATTGGCCCAGGCTGCCCAGGGCAGTGGTGAAGTCACCATGCCTGGAAGCATTCAAAGCCATGGAGGTGTGATGCTGAAGGACATGGTCTAGTGGTGGCTTGGCAGTGTGAGGTTAACAGTTGGACTTGATCTTAAGAGGGTTTTTTTCAACCTTAATGATTCTATGACTTTGGTAAGAGAAGTAGAAAAGTCACATTCACCTTCCCAAAGCCATAATAGGTTCTTGATACAAGTGTGGAGGAGATAAGACAGATGAGATGGGCAAAACCAGCCTTGAACTCAAACACACCCCCTGAAAACAGGCAGAAAGAGCTGCCTTAATGTTAGCAGGGCACCAACAGGAAAACCTTCTCCTCTTAGTGATATTTCACTACTTAATAGTTCAAGGATACAAACTAGAAGCATGAAGATCTGACAAGAGACAGCCTACACAGAGGTGATTTCTCCTTGTTGGCCCCTAAATAACCACAAGCTTGGAGAAATATGCTCCTTAAAGTCACCAGGCTATTACTGCCCTATCAAATACATATATACAAATACAGAGGTGCTATATGCTGCTTTTCTTTCTTCCCTTTAGTACTAGGGCTCACTTAGAATCCACTCTGAGGACAACAGCACCAAGACCTGAGGGATGAACAGAGTTTTCCTGCCAAAGCTGAAGGAAGCTTACTGAAAGGAAGGAGAAACTCTGCAAACAAGAAGGAAAGTTACCTTGAATCTCAGAAGGAGCTATATAAATGGCACAAGACAACCAGAAATAAGTGAACTATTTAAGTTATTTGACATCCTGTCATAAAAGCACAAAGCACACCACCACAGCACACTCTCATCCAAGGTCCCAAGGTTTGTAAAGACCAATGAAGCAGCCATCACTTCCCTCAAGCACACCACTTCAGCCAACTGTTCCACACAGCCACCTCTCTCACCCCCAAATCCTTCAAGCTTCACAAATTCATGGATTTTGAATTTTAATTCCTCTGGAGACACAACTAAATCTTCCTTGACCTCTCAAAACATAGAATTAAGAGCATTCTGCTCCATCAGAAACTCACTAATGAAATGCTGTTTCATTTTCTGTCCCCTTTCCAGCTTTCCATCAAGCCCACAACCCTGTCCTGCCTATTGCTTTTAGAGAAGAAAATCTCATTTCTGCAATATGATACAGGATTAGTTGGATACTTAGAAGAAAGTATTGCCTACCAGTCAGAAATTATTGAATCAATGAGGAGGAGGAGGCTCTCAAATTCCATGTTAGTAATAAGAACTCAAATCCACAGAGCAAGGGAAACATAAACATCTAAATTTAACAGAGGCTGTGGCTAGAGGTTTAATTCATTTTTCAAGTGAATTTTAGTGTTTAGGAAAGGTTCCCACAACAACTGTTCCTCCAGACACAAGCTTTAGAGAGAATTACCAGTGGCAAGAAAAGCTTTTAAGGTAATGCTTTATGATTGACACACAACAGAAGTATACATGAGGGCACAGAGAACCATAGAGAAGGGAGAGCAGAGCTGGAGCATGGATGCTGACAGAGCCCATGGGAAGCAGCACAGCCACACTCCTGCTGCACACTGGGCAAAGGCAAATCCTCCTCAGGGCCAGGCTCCATCCTCTCATGCACAGCTCCAGTACAGCTGAGCTGCATTGGGGTGAAATGAGTGGCACAGAATCCCAGCATGGTGAGAACTGGAGGGGGACCTCTGAAAAACGAGTCCAGCCCCCCTGCTCCAGCAGGGTCACCCACAGCAGCTTGCCCAGGGTCACCTCCAGCTGGGCTTGGAATCTCTCCCCACAAGGAGACTCCACAACCTCTCTGGGCAGCCTGGGCCAGGGCTCCAACACCCTCACAACAAACAGGTTTTGCCTCCTGCTCAGCTGGAACCTCCTGGCTTCCAGTTTGTGCCAGTGCCCCTTGGCCTGTCCCTGGGCACCACTGAGCAGACACCAGCCCAGGGCTCTTGGCACTCATCCTTGAGTTCAGAATTGCCAGGGTTGGAAGGAACCTTAAAGATCATCTAGTTCCAACCCCCCTGCCTGCCAGGGACACCTCCCACTACATCAGGTTGCCCACAGCCCCATTCAGCCTGACCTTAAAAGCTTCCAGGGATGGAGCTTCCACAACCTCTCTGGGCAACCTGTTCCAGCGTCTCCCCACCCTCACAGGTAAGAACTTCCTCCTAATATCCAACCTAAATCTCCCCTCCTCTAGTTTGCATCCATTCCCCCTAGTCCTATCACTACCTGACCTCCTACAAAGTCCCTCCCCAGCTTTCCTGTAGCCCCCTTCAGATCCTGGAAGGCCACCAGAAGGTCTCCTGGGAGCCTTCTCTTCCCCAGACTGAACAACCCCAACTCTCTCAGTCTGTCCTCGTAGGAGAGGTGCTCCAGTCCTCTGATCATTCTCCTGGCCCTTCTCTGGACTCACTCCAGCAGCCCCATATCCCTCTTGGAACAGGGGCTCCAGAACTGGATGGAATATTCCAGGTGGGGTCTCAGGAGAGAAGCGAGGGAGAATCACCTCCCTCCACCTGCTGGCCATGCTCTTGCAACTCACTGCAAGAGTTTAGTTTAAAACCCAAACCAGCTCCATACAATTTCTCATTCCACCTTTAAAAAGACCTTGGTGCCCCTGTAGTCTTTCTTGAGAGTGCTTTTTATAGTCATCATTTCTTCATTTACCTGAAATACCTCAATTTCCTCCTATGCAAAACCATCCAAGCACAACACCTCACTTCACTGACTTCTTACAACCTCCTTGTAGCCAGATGGAAAACTTCCTACCCTGAGCTGAGAAAGAAGGGGAGGAATTATACTGATGGACACATCTAAAGGGCAAATATTAGAATGGTCTGAGAGAGAACAGGAGCCTTCTACCCAAGTCCTAACACCAGCAACTTCACCTGCATTCCCCTTTCTTCTTGCACACTACTTCAGAATAAAAATCACTTGATGTGGCTCACAAGGGCTGCAGAGTTTCCAAAGATGATCTCAGAAGTGGAGACCAAGCTGAACTGCATCTGGACTTGGCTGGTGCAGTAGAGGTGGTGACATGGCTGGTAGGCTGTTTCAGAGCTTCCTTCTTACTTCATCACCATCCATAAGAATGCAGAAGTCAATTTACAGCCTGGGTTATGCCTTGCTGCTCAAGTGAGACTCAAACTGTACTGAAGCCTTTTTTTTTTTTTTATGGAGAAGCTCAATCTCTTTCCTGAAAAGTTCAGAGTCTCCAGATCTCTGTCTTCCAGTCATCATTCTCACCTGTCCTAGCCCAAGTTTAAGGTTTAAGCTTGCATTTAACATGTATCATGTAGACCAACTCATTTTACAGGTCCCTGTTATAAATCAGAAGAGCTTGGGAACACAACCTTACTGCAAATTCAGTCTCAATAAAAAGAGCCACCAAAACATCATTCTTCACTGCTACTTGTGCCAAATTAGAAGGAAAAAACCTCAGCTGACCAGAAGTAGAAAGAGCAAGAGTCCTTAATTCCACAGTTGTCAGGATCAGATCCATTCAATAGCCCCACATCAGGCACAGTTTTGTGCCATTCAAGAGCACAAGCAAAGATGGTGTTGGATTTATGCTTGTTTGCTAACTGGAAGAAAAGTAAAGTTGTTAAAGCCAGTAAAAGCTTCACAGCTGTGGTTAGACATTCTCTTGTCTGGTAGAAGATCTGCCAGTACAAAACCAACCCCCAACACCACTTCACATTGAAAAGTTTCTTTCAGCAGCACTTTGCATCATGTGGTCCCAGCATGTTTTTTTCTTTGGTCTGACAGAAGAATCCTTGCAAATTTCCTTCATCATTGAACCATTGCCTATTTGCTCCCTCATTAACTCCTCCTGACAGCACATAAACACTTAGTTGAGGTTAGTTTAACCAGCAGTCATCTAGAAAGAGAATAGAATGTTCCATCTCAAATGAAGGAATCTGCAAGTAAAGCTTGAACCTGCCTTTCCCTGCCTTACTAAAGAGAAGAGAATAAGAAAGCATGGCTGAATGGCACACTCTAAAGGTTTACATGTTGTTTTATTCCAGCTAAGGAACAGCTTAAAGGGAGAGAATGACACTTCAGAAAAGCCAGGGCATCAAAATCTTCCATTTTCTCCACCAAACTTCAGAGCACAAAAGCTAAATTAATAGTTTTGGATCAAATATGTTAGAGATCCAACACAGGGCAGTCACACTGGATGCTTACTGCCCCTTGATTACAAATGGCAAGTTTGTGCTTTCACTTCTGTATGATCCCATAACCCCTAAGTGTCAATTAACATTTCCTCCCTTCTTCTGAGACCTTCACCTCCTTCTAAGGGAACAACCTTCATTGGCTACACCACATTCAGCAGCAAGGACAAAGTTTTGCAGCAGCAGAGCTCTGGAGGCAGTGAATGATGGGACAGTTGAGTGGTTGCAAAGGTTCTGCTCACCATGCTGAGTGAAGAGGTCACTGTGCACCAGCTCAATCAAGCAGTACAGCTTCTGGATCGTCAGTCGGCTCACGGGGACGTTCAGGATGAACTCAGTGAACAGTTTGCTACAGCCAAGAAGGGACAAGGAAAAAAAAAAAAGTTACTCATCTCTCTCCAAAATACCCCCAAAACCCCCATCCAATAGCATATAAGATCATTCCATACTCTTGGACAAGTAAACTCATTTTGTTTTCCAACCCTAGAAGAGTTTTGGCCAAATGCAAGTTGTCTTGAAGATGTCTGGTTAGGTTTTTGTCTCTCTTCTTTTGCCCTCTCCCCTCTTGCTCAGCTTTACACTTTCCCCAGGTTTCATTGAAGGTTTTGGACTTCAACTTTCAGTTGCCTGTGCTATTGTCTCTCTTTCAACCATATAACATCAATGGCATGATTAAAAACACATGCTCACTTAAGCCAAACAACACCACAAGTGAGAGTTCAAGTCACAAGCTTGCACCAGACAACACAAGAAACCCAGGAACACACATTTTTAGGATCAAATAACCACACTTGATCCTAAAAAACACACTGAGCTGATGCTCAGCTTCCACTTCATTTGTTTCATATGAGTTCCCAGGAATTTGGTATCACTTCCTAAAATTTGGGGGTTTTTTGGTTCCCCATGAAGCTTTCAACTTCTATTATTCAACCACAATTGAAATATTGGAAAAGCTGCAGCATTTGGGGTAAAATAGGCCAAATTCTGCTATTTTTCTTCCCTCTCCAGTAAAAATTTGATTGCTATCACATGTCAACATTAAGATATAGTCTGGAGACTCCAGAAGGATGCACTCTCTAGACCCACAGGAAGCAGAAGTGTACATGTCCAAAAGTTTACAGTCCAGACAGAAGCTAAATGCCTGTTCCTCAGGCCACTGGAATGTTACCCTAAGATTCTACTTACCTGTTTTATTTCTGCTTCATCCTTTTCCTTCTTTTGACACAACAGAAAGCAGACACAAACCCAGACATTATACAGAAGGGTTTGTGCAATCAAATTAGATTGATTCTTTTTGAAACTGCAATGCCTGGTAATAGCACTGGAAAAAAAAACCTTTAAGTTCTCCTGAAATACTAATTTTGATTGGGTTTTTGGTTTTTCCCCCCCCCCCCCCCAAATCATCTTCATATTACCCTATTTACTCACAACATTCCTGTGCTTATAAGCTACTGAAGCATCACTGCAGCAACAGGGTTCACTGAACACCACCCAGAGCTATTATTTACATGAAATTTATACTTGGAAGAGTAAAGCTTCAATCACCCAGCTGAAGAGCTTGCCTGACACTTGCCTGATTGATCATTCTTGCTGTCTCATTACATGATTGTACTCCACAAAGCTGCAAAGTTTGTCCAGATGTTTGCCAGCCCTTGCTGCCATACATGTTATTTTAACAGCCCCACAGAAGCACAAAGGTTAGAAGAGACCTCTAAGATCTTCAAATCCAACCATACCCTATCACCCAACACACCACTGAAACCATGTTTAACTGCTTCTTCAACACCTCCAGGGATGGTGACTTCACCTCCCTGGGTCTGTGCAACCTTAGGAACATTGCAAGCAGACAAAAAAACAGTAATAAACCCAAAGTGCTAAAACATCTCAGCTGGTTTCACTGCTTCTGTATCTATTTTTCCATGTCTTTATGTGTGCACATATGTAAGATGAAGATCAAGGTGGCCCCACACATGTCATTAACTCTACTCACCTAAGTTCCTTGGGATCAAAGACTAATTTCACATCATTGACAATAGCTGGCAAGTATTTAAGTGCTGCCCCCTGAAAAAGAACACAGATAAAGACAACAAATAAACAAGACTGAAATTCTTATGCCTCTGAAGGGGATGCAAAGACTGCAAGAAGACAATCTTGGGGGCAAGAGGCTGGGGCCAGACTCTCCTCAGTGGTGCCCAGGGACAGCCCAAGGGGCACTGGGCACAAACTGCAACCCAGGAGGTTCCAGCTGAGCAGAAGGAGAAAGTTGTTTGTTGTGAGGGTGTTGGAGCCCTGGCCCAGGCTGCCCAGAGAGGTTGTGGAGTCTCCTTGTGTGGAGAGATTCCAATCCCACCAGGAGATGATCCTGGGCAAGCTGCTCTGGGTGGCCCAGGTTTAACCTGTGGCTGGATGAGATCTCCAGAGATGATCCCTCCTAACCCCTGCCATGCTGCAATTCTCTGAAACCAAAATGCACAACTGTTGCTTTCCCCTGCAGTAAACTCTTGGTAGCCACCAATAAAACTGCAGTTCTAATTCCCCTGGAACTTGCAGTTGTCACCTCACAGCACAGTAAAACCCAACAATTCCTAAGCTAAACAGATGTTTAATATTTTAACTATCCATACTCATTTTAACTCATTTTCTTTCCATTTCTTACTAATAACTAGTAGTTAGTTCATTCTCTTACAGGCATCAAGAGCCAAAATCCACTAATTAAAAGTGACTGCCCAGCAAATGAATGCCACCAGGGCAGAATACAATTTGGGTTAGACTAAGTGGACCTCTAGTAACACTGCAGATAAAAATCACTTAGTCTACACAAACAGGAACTTCAATCAGAATTCAAATTGCAGCTTTTCTCCACTTGCAAATGAATTTAAATGCTCTATTTTAAGACACAGATGAGAAAGTATTCTACCTGAGGAATACTAAAGGCAAAAATCTTTGGGTATTATCTTATCTCATACACATGCTCTGTTTTAACTGAGGTTCCTCAAGCTCTTATGTCCACTGAGCACCAGACTAGACCAAACCCCCCCAAGTAGTTCAGATATAAACCACAGGAGTCAGGCTGAATTTGCCTAACTTTGCATTTGATTGCTAACACACATCTAGAATCAAACTGGGTTTGGCCTCAGAAGGAGGAAGAATGATTCCTTCCCTATACAAGGCATTTCTGGGGGTGGGTTAAATGCTTAGCATTTGTAGTTTCCTTCACCCAAAGCACTATGTGCTTCCTACCCTTTTCAATTAGGAGGAAGATGAGCCCTTAGAATTCTCTTTTTTAATCAACTCTTCTCTAATCTGAAATCCAAGACAGAAAAGTGATTACACTGTATAACTCCATGGTCAGAGGAACTGAAGAGATGGAAAAATTCTTTTCAGTAGCAGTTCATAGCAGGAAGAGCCTCAGGGAACCAGAGTTGATGAGTATTACAGAATCTCAGCATGATAGGGGTTGGAAGGAACCTCTGGAGATCACCTGGTCCAACCCCACTGCCAGAGCAGGGCCACCTGCAGCACATTGTCCAGGATCATGTCCAACTGAGGTTGGAATCTCTCCCCAAAAGGAGATCCACAGCCTCTCTGGGCAGCCTAGGCCAGGGCTCCAACACTCTCAAAGTAAATGTACATTTAGGTGGAGCTTCCTCTGTTTCAGCCTTTGCCTGTTCCCTCTTGCCCTGTCCCTGGCCACCACTGACAACAGCCTGGCCCCATCCTCCTGAGTGTCACCTCCCAGGGACATACACCACCACTTGTCTAGTCTCAAACCACCACACACCTTCCTGACACACAACTGCAGTAATCTTACATCAAATTCCAGCCTTCTGGAACTCCCTGAAGTCACCTATTTGACTACAGTCACCAAGATAACCTCAAGTAGCCAGTGAGGGAACTTCACCAACACTTACTGGCCACTTTTCCAAGAGCAAAACACATGGCAAAAAGTGAGATGCAAATTTCAGCCTGCCCATTTCTATTCCTAGTCCATTTAAAGCCCCAAGCTTGCTCATCAAGCAGCTCCATGTATGCTTAAAGGACTACTTAAATGCTCAGAAATCAAGCTCATAACTGTAATTATGCAAATAGTCTCCTTATGAACATGCTCCTGCCTTCTGATGGATGAGGGCTCTAATGACCAGTGATGAACTGCAGCCATGACTCTGTTTTTATTTGCTTATCATTCAAATGCATGGAGCAATAAATGTTTAGCAACACACAGAAAGAAAACAAGAGCTTGCATTTTAGATCTGGAATGCAAATTCCACACAGTGCTGGCACAATCATGGAAATGAACACTTGACATGAAGTCCTAGCAGGTGAAGCTATTTATAACATCCATTGAAAGCCTGGAGTTACAACAGGGAGCAGCAAATGAGGTTTTACTTTATGGACAAACCAATGAAAGGTTAGTACCTTCAAATTTCAAGGAAATTGGGGAAGTCTGTGTCCCAATTTCCAATCTCAACTGATTCAGTGATATGACAGACCAGACAAGGAGGCTTTGCAGTCTCATGATTAAATCTGGGCCATCCCAAGGTCTACTCAAGTAACTTCTTGCAGCTCTCACTCTAGATTTTACTCTGTTCAAAACTGCAGCTGAAAGGAGATCTTTTGTTAGCAACCAGCACAACTGCAATGCTGGTTATTCCCAAGATACTGGGCTATGGAACTGAGGGATATTAATTCAGCAGATAAAAAAACCCCTCATCTTTTCATCTCACAACAAGAGACAACAAATAAACAATCTGTTTTCATTTCTTACAGTGGAAAAATAACTCCAAATTAGATTACTTCCTACTCTTGATCAGCACTGGACAAAGGTTCAAATTCCTCATGTCTGCAAGAAGTACCTGGCAAACTGAATTAAAAAAATCTCAATTTCAGAGTTATACATTGATGCCTAAAGACACTTAATTCAAAACAGCATTAGAGAAAACACAGTAATGAAGAACCTTATTTGATTTTTAATCAAAAAGGCTTTGTAATAACTGCCATGTGATCCCATTAGATACCCATACAAAGCTGGGAATAGCAGCCTCACAGACTTAGTCAATAATTATACATAGTTTCAAGCTGGGCTGCAAAAAAATTTACTGCCCAAAGGGGCTTCTCTCTGTGGAAATCAAGAGAGAAATTATTACTACCCTTATCAAGTTACAAAATCATTCATTTTAAAGACTATAAAAGCACACAAAGAAACTAGCAAAGGGGAAGGAAAAAAAAACAACTGAGAGAAAGCAGAAGCAAGACAGTACTGCATATGAATTATGCAGGTATTTTCCCTGTGACTGAGTTAGACTTCCTTGCGCACTCACTGTCACTTTGACTCTCAGGATATTATTGCAAACATGCTTTATCCCCCCCAGGAGACCATTCACATGGATCCCCATGATACCAGCAAGTGCACATCAGCCTGCAAGATCACCCAAAGCATCTTTCCCATCCCTTGCTTCTCCATCCTCCCACCTCACCCAAGCATACACAACACCTCTGAACTTCCACAAATCCATATCTATTTCCCCCTTTATGAATATCCTAGGAATAATGTGGCAGCAGGACTAGGACAGTGATCATACTCCTCTACTCAGCACTGGTGAGGCCTGACCTCCCATACTGGATTTAGTTTTGGGCTCCTCACTCCAAGAAGGACATTGAGGTGCTAGAGTGTGGCCAAAGAAGGGCAACAAAGCTGGTAGGGCACAAGTGTTGTGAGGAGCAGCTGAGGGAACTGGGGGTGTTTAGCATGGAGAAGAGAAGGCTCAGGAGAGACCTTCTCACTCTCTGCAGCTCCCTGAAAGGAGGCTGGAGGAAGGTGAGTGTTGGTCTCCTCCTCAGAGCAAGTGACAGGACAATAGGAAACAACTTCAGGCTGTACCAGAGGAGATTTAGGTTGGATATCAGGAATTATTTCTCCACTAAAGGATTGGACAGTCATTAGAAGACACTGGCCAGGGAAGTGGTGGGGTCACCATTCCTGGAAGTGTTAAGCAAACAGCTGTGGCTGTGGTGCTGAGGGATGTGGCAGTGGAGGAGTTAGCAGTGTTCAGTTCATGGCTGGACTCCATTTTAGAGGTCATCTTCCAGCTTAATGATTCTGTGATCTTACCAATGCATAGCCAAAAGACAGGCACAAATAGAACCATTAACTGACACTCATGCCATGAACCAGTTGCCAATACAACCTATTGAACTGCACAGTCAATGAGTCTGGTGCTGCACAGGTACTCTTCCAAACTATGATAAAGACAATTATATATGCAAGGAAATAGAACTCACTAAGTGAAAATAAGGTCCAGAAAAGTCAAAGCTCTGACTTCAGTAGAATAAAATCAGCAATAATTGATGGTCACAGTCCTCTGCACAACTGATACAAAGGACAATAATTAAGGGCATTAAAAACCACAACCATCAGGTTAAGGGAGGTTCTGCTCCCTCTCTACTCTGCCCTACTCAGGCCACAGATAGAGTCCTGGGGTCCCCAGTTCCAGAGAGACAAGGAACTACTGGAGAGAGTCCAGTGGAGGCTAGGAAGATGCTGAGGGCACTGGAGCAGCTCTGGGAGGGGGAAAGGCTGAGAGCCCTGGGGGTGCTTAGCCTGGAGAAGAGCAGCCCCAGAGGGGAGCTGCTCAATGCCCAGCAAGAGCTGAAGGCTGGGGGCAAGAGGCTGGGGCCAGACTCTGCTCAGTGGTGCCCAGGGCCAGGCCAAGGGGTACTGGGCACAAACTGGGAGCCAGGAGGTTCCAGGTGAGCAGGAGGAGAAAGTTGTTTGTTGTGAGGGTGTTGGAGCCCTGGCCCAGGCTGCCCAGAGAGGCTGTGGAGTCTCCTGTTGGGGAGAGATTCCAAGCCCAGCTGGAGGTGACCCTGGGCAAGCTGCTGTGGGTGACCCTGCTGGAGCAGGGGGGTTGGACTCGGTTTTCAGAGGTCCCCCCCTCCAGTTCTCACCATGCTGGGATTCTGTGACTTTCCCATAAAGGTTCTAAGAGACACAGACTTCTCAGTCCATGGTTGCTACTCAATTTTAAGCAAGGATCATAAACTATCCTGTTGCAAAATCCCTCCAGTCTCTTTTGTTTTCTTCCTAGGTACCTCAGGGGTAAATAAAGTATTTCCCTCTCCTCATTTCAATACTTGGCTGTGGCTTCAGCAGTAAATGCTTAATATTAGAGCAGAAAAAAAAAGGACAGTATGGATACTAAGAAATATGCATCATGTGTTAATAGTGACAAGGATTATTAAAAAGCCCCACACAAGAGAATTCACATTAGTAAAGTGTTATCTTTTGTCCCAGCTCTCTGTGGTCACATTACAGGGTAATTCAGACACACACCTACATTCCATCAACATCACTGAAAGCACAGACAACTAAATTCTGCTGCCAGCCTGGTTATTTGTGCTGCTTTTCAGGATGACTGCAAAATAAAAAAGTCATGCATAACAGCAAACATTAGAGCAAGAGCCCTGCTGTGAAGAGTTCAGCTCCCTCATACCAACACAAGCCAAATCAGACAGCCCTCATCAGCTGGATGCAGCTGACTCAACTGCCCTTGTTTCAAAGAGCTGCAAGAATAAATTGCTAGCAAACATTTGCATTTTTATCTCCCCTTGAAACATCATGCTAGGCTTCAGCTGAGCTCATGCTTGAACAGTAAAAAGGTTAAGGAAATAATTATCATGCACCAATTAGCAGAGAATAGGAATAAAACCAGGGAAGCTGACTCCACTTGCAACCAGTGAGGAACACATGCATGCACCAAAGGCCACACACCTTATTCCAGCAAGCAATCCATACAACCAAACTGGTGTTTGAAGTTTAATCTCTCTACTTCTCAAAGCATTGCTGCACCCACTACCATTTACCATGTAAGAAAAGACTGTTAGTAAGAGGACAATCCATTCATAGAATGGTTTGGGTTGGAAGGGACCTTAAAAATCACAGATCATCTAGTTCCAACCCCCTGCCATGGGCAGGGATGCCACCCACTAGACCAGGTTCCCCAGGGCCACATCCAACCTGACCTTGAGCACAGCCAGGGATGGGGCAGCCACAACTTCTCTGGGCAACCTGTTCCAGTGCCTCCCCACCCTCTGGGTGAAGAATTTCTTGCTAACATCCAATCTAAATCTCCCCTCCTTCAGTTTATATCCATTCCCCCCTGTTCTACTGCTTCCTACCCAGGTTAAAAGTCTCTTTCCCCCTCTTTAGGTCTTAAAGGACCACCATAAGGATGTCATCCCTGAAGCCTTCTCTTCTCCAGGCTGAACAACCCCAACTCTCTCAGCCTGTCCTCCTAAGGGAGGTGCTCCAAAACTCACTTTCAGCTCAAAAATCACTGTTTGTATTCCCCTGTCCAGTTTACACACCTAAAAAACAGTACAAGGTAGCTTCTGAGTGCTTCCACTGCAGTCAATACTGAGACAAAAACCACACATCAACCTTTTATTTCCTTAAGCAACTGTAAAACCAAACTGTGCTGCTCTGAACACTAATTTATACCATTAGCAGCTTCTCAAATCCAAACCTACAGGACTGGCTACTGCTGACCTTCTAGTCTAGGATAAAAGTGGATTTTAGTTCTTCTTACAGCTTAATGTATTGATTGCAATGTGTTGGAGTCCACTAAGAGCTACAACTGCTAGTAGTAAAACTCTGCTCAAATCATGTTCCAACAATATATGGATTTTTACCTTTTTTTTGGGTAAAAATAGATAGCTGAAGCACTACAAATCAAATGTGAAGTAACCATTTCATTGTGGGGTTTAACTCTGGATATTTTCACAGCATCACAGAATAGTTGGAAGGGAGCTCTGGGGATCATCCAGTCCAACCCCCTGCTCCATCAGGGTCACCCACAGCAGCTTACCCAGGGTCACCTCCAGCTGCCTTGGGAATCTCTCCCCACAAGGAGACTCCACAGCCTCTCTGGGCAGCCTGGGCCAGGGCTCCAACACTCTCACAACAAACAACTTTCTCTTCCTGCTGCTCAGCTGGAACCTCCTGGGTTGCATTGTGTGCCCAGTGCCCCTTGGCCTGGCCCTGGGCACCACTGAGCAGAGTCTGGCCCCAGCCTCTTGCCCCCAGCCTTCAGCTCTTGCTCAGCATTGAGCAGCTCCCCTCTGGGGCTGCTCTTCTCCAGGCTCAGCAGCCCCAGGGCTCTCAGCCTTTCCTCCTGCCAGAGATGCTGCAGTGCCCTCAGCATCTTCCTCCCCTCCACTGGACTCTCTCCAGTAGTTCCTTGTCTCTCTGGAACTGGGGAGCCCAGAACTGGACCCAGGACTCCACACATGGCCTCACTAGAGCAGAAGGGAAGCAGAACCTCCCTTAACCTGCTAGTCACACTCTTAATGCACCACAGGTGACCATTGACCTTCCTGGCCACAAGGGCACATTGCTGGCTCAACTTGAGGCTTCTTGGAGGACCCAGTGCAGAAAATGAGGTCTCCATCTGATGCTTCTTTGTTTGTTGGGTTTTTATTCTTTAAGCTTTTAGAGCACTTTAATGAAGGCTGTGTACAGTTATACCTATTCCAGCCAGCAAAGCTGCTAAGTATCAGTTTTAACACAACCTCCACAAAATATTCTGGATTTTTGTTTCCTTAGAAGGCTGAAACTGAAGTCAGGTTTGCCCTCAGCCACACATACCAAATTATGCCTTACTTCAAGAGGTTTTTCCTAGCCATAATCCTAGAAGAGATACAAATCCGAAGTCCTTTTATGATCTAGGACCTTAAATCCTTGTACAATCATAGAATTTTCTTGTGAAAGCTATTTTTTAAAGGCACCCTTGAAACATTCAAATCAAAAAAAACTTAAATGCAAACTATTAAGTAACTGAAGACCAGAGGCAGAGTCAGAAACAGCTCATCAGCTTCCACAGGGATATAAATATTTGGGCAGATAAAGAGTAATTCTTAGAAGGAAGAAAGATGATAAGGGGCTGGAACATCTTCCTGAGGAGGAAAGGCTGAGGGAGCTGGGGCTCTTCAGCTTGGAGAAGAGGAGGCTAAGGAGTGACCTCATCTATGCTTTTAAATATGTGAAGGGTGGGTGTCAGGAGGATGGGGCAGGCTCTTCTCAGTGGAGCCCAGTGACAGGACAAGGGGCAATGGCTGTAAGCTGAAGCACAGGAGGTTCCCTGTGAATACAAGACCAAATGTTTTCCCAGTTGAGGTGCCAGAGCCCTGGCACAGACTGCCCAGAGAGGCTGGGGAGTCTCCTTCTCTGCAGAGATTCCAAACCCATCTGGACATGCTTCTGTGTGAGCTGGTCTAGGGAATCCTGCTGTGGCAGGGGGGTTGGACTAGATGATCTTTCCAGGTCCCTTCCAACTCCTAACACTCTGTGATTCTGTGATCACACTGCAGTCATTCATTCCTCTCTACAGCATCAGCTTGAAGGCTACTCCCTTAACAGAGACTGGGGAAAGGGAAATCACTACATCCAGTCCAAAGAGAAAAGCTGAAAACATTTCACAACAACTTTCCAGTGGCAGCTCTGCCTCATGTTGATAAATTATCAAGAGATGACAATTTTTGCAAGGAGAAATAGCAACATTCTGATGTGTGAATTAAACATCTGTCTCTTCTCAGGTGAAGCACCTGCCTTTCTTCTGTAGGTCTTTTCAACTTCCTATCACTGCAAACAGGCTTGTTTCATATACACTTATTTAGCCTCCCCAATATATATTTAATAACCAGTTTAAAAAGTCTTAAATACACTAAAAAGAGTTTAAAAAGCCTGACACTGCTCCAGCTAGATCTGCTGATCTTAACTGCACAGCACAGAAACTTAGCAACTTAGCTGCTGATCTTCATTTGTTCCCTACAGAACTTCAAGAACTTGGGCAGAGAGAAACCTTCTCAAGTTCCACAAAGGCAAGGACAAGGTCCTGCACCTGGGGAGGAATAACCAACACAACTGAGAGATGATCTGCTTGAAAGCAGCTCTGCAGACAAGGACCTGGAGGTCCTGGTAGACAACAAGTTGTCCATGAGCCAGCAACATGCATCTGTGACCAAGGGTCTCCTAGGCTGCACTGGCAAGTTGGGATCAAGTCAAGGGAGGTGATCCTGCTCCTCCAACTCTGTCCTGGTGAGGCCAACTCCAGATCACTCAGGAAGCTGCTGAATGAAGCCTTTCATGTCATGTCTACTTTATGAGGCTCCTGACATCCTCTCAGGACTCCCAGAGCTTTGGCAGGCAGGAGGCACAGGAGTCATTGTCTCTCTCAACCCACCCCCCCCCCCCCACCACATTTATCTAGCTATTCAGTAACTTTATTCTTTGTAATAGATCCAACACATTTCTAGTTACTGAAGAAAAGACCCTGTAGTGCTTCAGTGGATATTTGAACATAATAAAAGCTATCTCATGAGCTGCAAAGAGCCAATACTAACAATTATGTCTTCTAAGAGCTTGGCAATTAGAGTCCAAAGGCAATGAAATCAATGAATAATGAATGAAAGGGTCTCAAGGCTTCTGAGAAGCACAAGAACACATCTCAGACAATCCCATCCTGGCTGCATCTGCCACCACTACCAGCATACTTCACCCAGCTAAAAGCAGAATGTGGATATGCTCTACACAATGTTTTTGCAGAGATCTGAACATGAAATAGCACAGAGATGAGGACAGACACTGCTGTAAGTGTGAGCTCACATCTTGGCTAGGACTTAAAACTTACCAGCTCCCAGTCAGCACAGAAGTTTTGTCCATGGCATGAAAATACAGCTTTCCTGGAACATGTAACATCCCTATTCTCTCACCAGGTGCTACACTTAGTCTCTCTGCCTAAAACACTTGAACTCAGCAGCTTTATCCCCACTGTTTCTGCTGCATGCACTTACTTGGAGACACAGGGCCAGTGCCTTGGACTTCCCAGCTCCCTTCAAGAAGAACTTCTTGCACTTGACTCCTTTGTCACTGCCTGCCTGTCTCCCAGCTGCCCTAAAAATATTCATCTAACAACAACCACTGAACATGTGGACAGGAGTCACACTGTCAACCTATCCCCAAACTCAACCCCAATTCTTAGCCTCTCTCTGATCATCATCTCCCAACTGATTCAGCATGGGCTAGGTCAAGAGTTATGTCCTTTCCTAAATTCTACTGGGAACCAAAAGGAGAACTTCAAGGTGTAGCTCATCAAACATGTGCTTTTGACAGTCCTTGTACTTTTCCAAAGGGAGAGAAATTCACTTAACAGAACACAAAACTGGTACTGGCAGAGTGACCTCAGACTCCTCCAGACACAAAAATCTACCACTCCTGCTGCTCTGATAACACCACCCATCTTCCTTCCCAATTCCATAAGCCAACTATCATTTTAAAGGGACAAAGGAAGAGGGGTGTAGGGTGGAGTTTGCAGTCTGACTACTAACTTACCACTAAAAATGTGTCTTAGGGCTTAAGACACTGTTGAATTTCCTCAACAGTCTAGGATATAAGTAAGTGCAGAAGAATATTCATTCATCACAGAATGTCAGGGGTTGGAAGGGACCTTGAAAGATAAGGATCTACATTGTCATCAGAATCTTTAAGGCATTATCTTTAAGTTTAGAGAAGTTAAATAAGCTAAAGAACTTAACTCCTGAGTCCTCTTAAAAATAGAAGTGAGATTTTTGCAGCCATTTAAACTTGGTTGAATCACATTCCTTGTACAGTCACAAATCCCTCATTAGAAGGGCTAGGGGTTTACCATATTGGAAGTAAAATATGCTGTTGGTGACAAGCTCAAGCACACACACTTCCTTGCCTCTCCAACTGCAGTTTCAGATGCAAGAGTAAAAGGCAAAGAGGGAGAGCTGTCAAGCACATACCTTCACTATGACTGTCTGATCCGAGATGCTGCTCATCATCTCATTGATGGACTTGAAGAGCTGCAGCAGAGACTCCCTGAAGTCTGCTTCTCCTTTGTTTTCATAAAGTCTGAAAAACAACCAGGTTTCATCAGCATGAGCCAACTGAAATGGGAATTCAAGGCAAAAACTCTGCTCAGTTTGCTGCAAACCCTCATTTGTTGCATTACTCTTTTGAAGCTGAAGAACTTCAAGTTTCTTTACTGAACCAAGAGTGTTCTTCCCCCCAAAAAAAACTTAGGACAAGCCAAGCCTGACCAGGCTGGGCCAGCAGGAACAGACTCATTAAGCTTCCCATGGAAAATGTCTCTCTGTTTACACCTTGAAGCCCTGGTGAATCCCCCAGCAGTGCCCCAGTTCCAGATGCCCACACAAGCAGTGGGACAGAGTCTCTTCACTCTGCAAGAAGACCTAGCAGATGTCTGGGAGGACTGATGCCAAGCAGCTGCCTGATGAGGAAAGCCAGAAAGCATCCAGACAACTTGCCAGCAATCATTAAAATCTACCAGTGGCCTAAAGTGAGTGACCTTCAACTCCATGAAAGAGAGAAGAAGCTGATCAACCCACTCTTTGCTACAAAGCCACCCTTTTCTTTCCCCCCTTAGGAAGGAAGCACTGGAGGTAAAATGGATTTCACCTCTGATTTCTGGCTCCCTGACATCACACTAGTTAAGGCTCCATTTCCCATACAGTCAGTCCAGCTGCTAAAGAACATCTAATCCACAGCTGAAGTTCTCCAAGCAGGTCCCTGTGCCTTCAGACAGGATTAGTCAGAGCTGATCTGCCCACAGGAACTTCTCTCTATGCCAGATGCTTTCAGGGGGATAACAACTGCCCTGAGATGCCAGAGCAACCCCAAAGGCAAACAAAAAAATACAGTCAAGCTGAAGAACTTGGTCCCCTGGTTCAATACAGCACAGGAATGGATGTTCCTCAGACTCTATTGAATATTTGAAATGCAGAATGAACTCTGCTTCAGGTGCAGGATGAAATAATTCTCACTACCAAATGGAAAGGGAGTGGGAGAAGACCTCTGGCTCCACATAAATCCTGTAAAAAAGTGGGGGGTTCCTACCCCTTGGCAATGTTTGACTTAGCCACACAAGGGCTCTTGCAAATATACTCCTTGAATCCTGCTGCACAGATTTAACATGATCCCCCCCCCCTTCCCCCCAAAAAGGAGCAGTGCTTCAAAGAAGCCAATGAGAACTAAGCATCCAGGTCAAATCTGAACATCAGATGGTAACAAAACAAACCCCCTAGTGCTTATCCAGTGGCTTTGATTGCCTCCACCAGCCTCATCCAAATGCAAGCAGGCTTTCAGAAGCCCTCCCTGGTTTCACTAGCTCAACTAAACATTGTGCACCCAGACTCATTACAGTAGCTCCCAGCAAGAGCTCAAATCCCCTCTATTTTCCTCTTTCTCTTCTGGACTTCAGTAACATGGGCTTCTTGAACATGGCCTGCAGCTCAGAGACAGCACCACACCCAGGAATTTCACATGTACACAGTATAATTTCTTCATGTTCTAAGCTATCATGCTGGAGCATCTATTAGAGAAGGAAAAGCCCTTAAAAAACATGGAATTTAGAATGTTCTTGCTGCTTTACATTGAAACTAAGGTTTATCATTTTTAATGCTGTGTTCATAAACCTCTGGGAGCCACAGATATTAAAGAGATTTAACCAGTACACAAGGGAAATGAATGCTACAGGAAAAAATACTGTGTTATTTTGCTGTGCAAACTTCTATTCCCCTTTTTAGGCCAGAACTGAGGGTTATGTAGGACAAATTACTTGTTAACTCCCAACTTCAGAAATGGATTTCAGTGTCCCCCTGAAGAGATTAGAGAGGTGAACCTAATACCAATATAAGGAGTAACTAAACTTGACAGTCCAATAAATCAAACTGCTTCAGACCAAAAAGCTTTGCATTTCAAAAAGGAAATGGTAATAACAATAAACAAGTTAGTCACAAATGTATTTCTATTGTCAGTTATTACCATTTATTTCTTTAAGACACCTGATAATACACAAAAAAACCACTGCAGCTCTGAGAAAAAAGCAGGATGACAGTGTTGACCCTTCTAGCACTGCCTTCAAGATTGAAGATTGCTGGAAATGTAACATAACCACTGGGATCATTACCAAGTAAATCAAAGATATTTCTCAACTTCAGTTGTAATCTTTTGCCTTTGCAAACCTCAATATACTGAACAGACAGATTGGCCACCAGGCTTTAACCAGATGAACTAGGCTTCTACATATTTCTCCAGCACAGAAGCTTGCCTGCAATCACATTCCTAAAAGGCTCCATATATTTCAGTCCACCACCATATTATCCAAGTTAAACATGTTAATATTTTTCAATAAAAAAATCCTGCTTGCTTGTTAGGCATTTTCCTGAGAAACCTCACCAATATTTCAGAACACACTGCCACCCTCCTGCATTATAATCAAATCCCACACCTCAGGCAGGGTTTAAGTCTTACAGCAGAACAAATCATGATGTCATTCAGCATCCAGTAGCTTCACTGATTAATCCCTTGTCATGGAGAGCTCTGTCTTCCCAACCCTAAAGAACTGAATCTGTGCTTAGCAGGAGGAAATCCAACAGCACATACTAGAGGGTCAGATTGTCTGTAAATCTAATCTGCAGCAAGAGAGAATTATTTCTTCTCCTGCTTTCAAGTGATTTGTAGGACCTGCAACAGTCTAAGTGATATTCAGCATTTTAGGAACCTCCCAGCAAGACTCCTACAGACAGAAAATGACAATCTTTCAATTAGAGAAAGGTTGGTGGAGTTGGGAACTTCAGAGCTCTGCACAAATCCCTTCTAACAGGGTTGTTAGCGTCGTTAACAAGTAGCAAGAGAATGGAAGCTAAGAGAGGATGGAAACACCATCAACTTGGTTTATAACCTCTTTAATGTGTTGTGGATAAAACACTTGCAAATGAACAGAAGAATTAGCTGTGCTTGACTTTATGGAAGGATGCCCACTGCAGACAGCAAGCCTCTGTGCAAGTCACCATGGCAGAGGTCAAGCAGGGAGCAGATCACAGCCCCCAAGGGGAGGCCTCTGCTAGGCCAGCAGCCATAGAAAGAGCTCTAAGAGAAATCCAGATGATTCTACTACCAGCTACTATCAGGGAGTTGTAGAGAGTGAAGAGGTCTCTCACTCCTGAGCCTCCTCTTCTCCACACTGAATATCATCCCTCAGCTGTTCCTCAACAAGACTTGTGCTCTAGACCCTTCACCAGCTTTGCTACCCTTCTCTGGACAAGCTCCAGCACACCTCAATGTCCTTCCTGGAGTGAGGAGCCCAAAACTGACCCCAGGACTCAGGGTGTGACCTCATTAGTGCTGAATAGAGGGGGACAATCCCTACCCTAGTCCTAGCTGGTCATATTAGTGCTAACAGAAGCTGAGGGACACCTAACTCTAGAGAGCTGCACCATATCATCATTTTAGCAGTGCACTGCTACTTGAGAAGCGAAGTAAGTTCTACCAGCTTAAGATACTTCTCAAACAGTGCAATATGGAGCCACTTGACCAGGTGGTGGTAGAATGTTGACCCTGTTTGGACAGTATTAGCCAGTGGGAACTCCAGGAGGTTTCAGCATTCACCATACTTACTGATTGAACAAGATCCTGGACCTGACGATGAACTTGAAGATGTACTCTAAAGCTTTCATAGCTTTGAAGAGTTGATCAGTGATACCACACTTCTCAGCACTGTCCACATAGGTCTTCAACACTTTAGTCAGTTTTCTGTGTAGACAAAGAACCAACATCCTAGGATGCTCCCAAAGAAGAATTTAGAAAGGTTTAAAAGAAAACTAGGTGGCTAAGCAGTGCCCACCAAGTTACAGAATCAATGATACAACTGATAAACTCCTGACACTCTTGCTTTTGCTGGCAAGTATCTGCAACCTATGCTGAGAAGGAAAAACAGACCTTAAACCCTTTCAACATACAAGCAACAGCAAACCTTAATGGGAGATTTTCTGCTGGGAAGTTGGGGGATATTCAATTTAGGCTGTTTAAAAGGTGCAACTACTACTACTAAAAATAACTGAAGACAAACATTGTTAGAATTAGAACACAAAATGGGAGTTTCTTCATTAAAAAGGCTTCTCCTTCATGTAGTTTTCCCATGGATTTGGGGTTAGAACTTGTAAAAATAATGTCTTAAAAATGTGTGGAACACCAGTTGGAAATTCTCTTATTCCACATTTTGAAGTCAACCAAACTAGAAAGTGAAACATTTCAACTACCTCCCTTCCAATGAATATAAATCAGCATTTTAATGCAACTCCAAGCAATTCCATTTTAAAATCACCCTAGCTATCCTGTATGTTTCAACATTCACTCCAAGCCCCAACATTAAATACCACTAACAGAAAACAACACTGAGTAGCCAGACATCTTGATATATGTGCATTTCTAGTAACAGGAGCAAGCTACCTAAGAATTCCAAGTACCCATTTAGATATTGTCAATCCAACCTCTCTTTATATTTAAAGAGATTAGTGCAGTAAAAGGTGGAGAGAGGGCACCCATGGGCACAAGTCAAGCCAGAATTCAGCTCTTCCAGCATTCTCAAGCTTAAACCTGCTTCTATCTCCTTGCATTAAAGGAAGGGAAGGATGCTCTCCCATGCCTAGAGCAAAAGGGGCACCTTCAACTCTTGTTGAACACATTGCAGGTCAGATTATTTAGCAGGCTCTGAGCAACCTGATCTAGTTGAAGATGTCTCTGCTGACTGCATGGGGGTTGGTCTAGATGACCTGGAAAGGTCCCTTCCAATCCAATCCAAACCATTCTATGATTCCAATAAAGCCACATGCTGGAGGATGCTTCAGCTGGAGGATGAAGGCTTCACCAGTGGCTGTAACTCAGTGAGGTGACTAATATCCAAGTGGTGACTAAAGGTCTAACTCTGCTATTTTAAATCAATACTTCTCAAACATTTTCTGGTCACATAATACAGACTGTCTAACAGCAGAGTGCACAGCAGGCTTCCCAGTTTAGATTTGTTTTCTCTCAGCACTGCAAAGAGATCCATTATATTTTTTTTCCCCTCCAACACTCCAGTCTGAACCAGCAGCACAGACCCTACTTGTCAAGAAATACTTAAGGCAGAAAATACAATGGACCTTTGGTTTGTTGTTCTTGACTGCATCCTCCCCAAAGTGACAGGAACACAGATAATACAGGCTAGAACATCAATTCAATGCAGCAAACAGCATACAGTTGAAGCATCTTAAATGGTGCAATACATTATTTCTTTCTCAAATATCACTTGTGACTTGCTTATGAATATTTTCCTTACAAAACAATTCTGAAGCAGTCACATCACCCTCTCCTTCAACACAACAACATCAGGACTTCCTCCCTGGAAATGACCAAATCTTTTACTACTCTTGTAGCAATGAAAATATACTACCTCCAGCCTTTTTTACACACCTCTCACCTTCCCAAAGCTCTATGGGCAAATTCCTAATGAACCTAGAATCATAGAACTGCCAGAGCTGGAAAGGACCTTGAAGGTCATCTAGTTCCAACCCCTCTGCCTGCCAGGGTCACCTTCCACTAGATCAGGTTGCCCACAGCTCCATCCAGCCTGGCCTTTAAAGCTTCCAGGGATGGAGCTTCCACAACCTCTCTGGGCAACCTGTTCCAGTGTCTCCCCACCCTAATAGGGAAGAACTTCCTCCTAATGTCTAATCTAAATCTCCCCTCCTCTAGCTTGCAGCCTTTTCCCCTAGTTCTGTCACTACCTGACCTCCTAAAAAGTCCCTCCCCAACCTACATAAACAAAATAAATATTACATAAAGAATTGTGCAAGCTGCATTAAAGGATATTTCAAAGCCATTTACGTGTAGGCTAGTGTAGCACTGAAATGCTTCTTAATGTAGGTTTCCAAGACAGGATTAAAATGTTGAAATTTTCTGTCAGCAATCAGTCCAATGATAAATACCTGAAAAAAAAATCCAGTAGTTATGGCATTTTCTCAATAAAAAAAGTCTTTACATTCATCTCTATTCAGATAAACCACATTCATAAGAAGCAGACAAGACTGTCTTTTATTTGTCCCAATATATTAGTACTCTCATGTGAAAACTTCCTGCTCAAAGTTTTCTGCTCTGGGCCAAAACTTCCTGTCCTAACTTCTGCTGTTAATCCACTAATAGGACTGCACTCAATTGCTCCCACCTCATCTGGGAGGATGCCATGATGTCTTCCAACCTCCTTGTGATCAATTCCCAGCGAAACATCAACTACAATAAAAACCTTGCCATGCTTTTACAATTCAATAGTAAATAACAGCTTCTAAGATCTGTTTCACTAGTGATCTTCATTCTAGCATTGAAATCATCTGTATTCATCACTGCAGTCCCTACATCTGATCCCATCCATCACTCAAACTTACCAAAGCATCAAACACTAACGTGTCAAACGTCTCGCTCTCCGAGTTCTCCATCATGATGTTAAAGAGGGCATCCAATGTATCTTGAAGGAACTACAGATAAATACACAAGCCAGCAGGTTTTACAGGGGAAAAAAAAAAACCAAAAAACAAACAAATTCAGATTTCACACAGGTTTCTACAGACATTCTTGCTTTCATTTCTCCACTTGACAAAGTAGAAGTATTTTAAGTTAGCCAAACAAGGAGAAATTAACATTCTTGTTTTCAGCAAACTGGTTTAGTTAGATTATCCATGGATCCATATCACTCAATAAGGGAAAAAAAACATTAGAAATCACTCTTGGTACACTTGAACAAGAAGTTTAATCTATTATAAGGAATCAAAACCCATTTCAAGCCAGAGTTTCAACAGCCAGCCAACAGGATTCATGCAGTTTCTGAACACTCCACGTTTCAGAACACAAACCAGACAAGCAACTGAGCCTCATGCCAAATAGATCAAGTCATCCTCAGTAGTTTTGAGCTGAGCAATGAGGAGTGCACAGCACACTGGCTTTTTCACAACTGCAGAAACTCAGAGCCACCATTTCAACATGCAGGCAATGAGAAGCAGAGCACACCACCTCTTGCCCCTGCTCAACACCTACACGCCTCTACCACTGTAAGAGAGGAGAAGAGTCTTCACTAGCCACTTGGCTGGCCACCCTGATCTGTGCAACATGAAAGTAAAAGATTAGTGTCAGGGGATTCAAGTCAAGCAGAGGCCTAACAACCATTTAACAGATGTCTAATTAACACTGTTTCCTCCCAGTGACAAGTACCTGGCCCAGAGATACTCAACAACACACTCAACTTTAGCAATGTGGGGTTCTGTGTCACAGCAGTTTCTTCCACCAGATGACCCAAAACCAACATGGGGGCTGGGCTTGTTTAGCCTGGAGAAGAGGAGGCTGAAAGGGGACATTAGCAAAGGACAGAAGCAGCTGAAGAGAGGATATCAAGAGGATAAAGCCAGGCTCTTCTCAATAGTGTCAAGCAATAGGATATGAGGTATTGGGCACAAAGTGGAACACAGGAAGTTCCAGCCAAACACAAGGTATAAAGTTGTTTGTTGTGAGGGTGTTGGAGCCCTGGCCCAGGCTGCCCAGAGAGGCTGTGGAGTCTCCTTCTGGGGAGAGACTAAAAAACAAACACATCTAGACACAATCCTGAGAAATGTGCTCTGGGGTAACCCTCCTAGAGCAGAAAGGTTGGACTAGATGACCTCTGGTGGTCCTTTCCACCCTGAACCCCTCTGGGAATACAGAACAGATGCTTTTGTTGTGTCAAGTGGCTGGAAAATATTCCTCAGGTAGCAGGGAGCTGGTGTGAATGATTTTAGACTATTGCTTTACATTCTCATATCCTACAGCCTGAATGCACAAATGGAGTCAGAGCTCCTGTTCCAGGCAGATAACATTTACAGTTTCCACACCCTACTGAAACAGTCAATCACAGAATGAGTATCTTGATCCATCTCTACTCAGCAATGAAGGAGCACCAGGAGCAAGAGGTGTTTTACTGGAGTTTTTACAAAACTAGTTGAAGAGAAAATGTGAATGTTTTATCACCCATGGACTTGTTTTAGCATGCCTACTGTACCATGCCCTGTGTTTCCTAACAGGAAGGACAAAGCTGAAAGGAACAGTTACTATCTAGGTATTACAAACAGGCAAGAGCCTACACAAAGGCTTTTCTGAACACTGCTGTAACAGATGGATAACAAACAGGTCTCCTAAAAACTTAAAATGGTGAAGAGAACAACCCTCAACATTCTGAGCTGTGCATAAGCCAAGTTGGGCTCAGATCTGCAACTGGGAGAAGAAACTGATTTCCTAAGAGTTCTACAACAGTGCATGGAGAAGAGGGGACATGAAGAGTGACCAAACTATGACAGTGCTTGGTAGGAGCAAGTATCAATGTCACTTGCTTAGCTATCAAATGCTCTGCAATAAACCAGCAGCAGGTAGAATCTTCCTGAACCACAGATCATGGTGACTGTTTTCATCCTCCTCAAAGGATGTTATGTTACTTCATGAGGAGCTAATCATTACACTCCTATTAACCAAGTGAAAATCCACTGAGATAAGGCAATGCCACTACCAGCCCTTAAGGGTCATCTGTAGCCAGAACATTACAGCTGTTGACACTGTTAGACTTGATTTATTACAACACATTCAAGAACATCCCAGTCTATTCTTTTCCATGGCTAAATCTGTCTTTATGTAGGTCTCTCCAATCATTCAGTGGCCTTGGTGAATGTCAATAAGTTGGCTCAGCTAAATATTTTCAGGATAAACAGTTTTGGGTTTGTTTGGAACATCAGCAGCACCTGCACTGCACATCCATAGATTAAAAATGCATTTAATATCACCATGTAAGAATCCCAAAATGTAAATATATAATAATAAATACTGCTAAAAACAGCTACATTTTCAGAAGTCTGTACTTTACATGTGTTTTACCTGTACTCAACATCTGAAATGTTCTTAGAGGGCAGAGAGAAGGCTGAGAGATAGACTCAGAGAATCATCAAGGTCAGAAACAGACCTCTCAGATCATTAAGTCCAACTCTTACCCTGACACTGCTAAGTCACCACTAAACTATGTCTAAAGTACTACATCTCCAGGAGAGGTTTTTGTATGTTTCCATGGATGGTGACTCCACCACTGACCTGGGCAGCTAGGGCCAATGCTTAAACACTCTTTCAGAGTAAAGACATTTTTCTTAATATCCAACCTGAACCTCCCCTGGCACAACTTGAGGCTGTTTCCTCTCATCCTGTTGCTTGTTACCCAGGTAAAGAGACCAACCCCCAACTCACTACAGCCTCCTTGCAGGTAGTTGCAGAAAGTGAGAAGGTCTCCCCTAAGCCTTCTCTTCTTCAAACTGAACCACCTCAGCTGCTCCTCAAAACATTTGTGTGCTCTAGACCCTTTCCTAGCTCCATTGCTCTTCTTTGGACATGCTCTAACACCTCAAAGTCCTTCTTAGAGTGAGGGGCCCTAAACTGAACCCAGGATTTAAGATGCAGCCTCATCAGTGCTGAGTACAGGGGACAATCACTTCCCAGATACCTGCTTACAATTAAAGGTGCAAGTTGGAATGAGGGAAACAAAAACATATGAAGATGTCAAAATATGGGATTCACCAAAATTAGGATATCAAGTTCTTTTTTGAAGAAGTTAGCTCCTTACCTTAACCACTTCACCACCATCAACCTTCATCAGCTGCTTCAAATTCTGCTGCAACAGGTTGGTGTTCGAGCGCCACTTCAGAAGCCCCAAGAGATCAACTAGGAGTAAGAACAACAACCATATCATGCAGAGCATTGCCTTTCACTCACACCCCATACCTCCACTCAGGACCAAAAAGTTTATTTTCCTCAGGTCAGCCATTTTCACTGGACAACAACATGCTTCTAGTATGTCTCTAACACCACAGAAACTTCATAGAATATTTCTATCATGATAAAGAACTCAAAAGCTTTCAAAAAAGCAGCCTGCTTTGGAAATGTCAGCATTAAAATCTCAGCCAAGAAAGCCTAATCCCTCACTTCTAATTTGCTGTACACAACAGTTGTAGTGGTTACAAAAAGATGCCAGAATGAAATTAGTCAGCCACCAGCAGAGTCCCATCTACAGGGCCGTGACTCTTCCAGCATTCATGTTTCTAGCTTCTTTGCTCACACTGGATAAACTGAAAAGAAAATAAGGCACAATGCAAGGCAAACAGTTGCAAACTAAGCTAATTCAGTGGAAAGCTGTCTGCTTAATAAACTCCTAGTGCCCAGATTGCTTGGTGGTTTCTGAGGGATGGAAAGCTAGGCTACAGATCAGATCAAACAAATCGACTGCAAATGCTCTCGTCCCCACATTCTACATCCCATCATCCAGATCAGGTCTCCTCAGCATTCACTGAGAAGTAAGGGGACACAGAAGACAAGCTCCCTCTCTTCTGTTAGTCACAAAGAGTCACCACACCATTCCCCAGTTTCCTTCAAGGAAAGCATCTCATGAGGAAGTCACAACTGGGGTTCTTGTGCAAATAAGAACGCTAGTAAATATTAACACGCTGCTGCTCCTGTGTTGCACACGTTGTTAAACTCACCTAAGCACTTCAGATGTGACCTGAGTTGCACACAGACCCAAAACCCCTGCCAAGCAGCAGGGAAAGATTCCTCCCTGCCCCATTAAAAATCAGTTTTCAGCACAAAAAACAACTATCTGTAAGTCAGAGAATTCATAGAATGGTTTGGGTTGGAAGGGACCTTAAAGATCACCTGGCTCCAACCCCACTGCCATGGGCAGGGATGCCACCCACTAGACCAGGTTGCCCAGGGCCACATCCAACCTGGCCTTGAACACAGCCAGGGCTGGGGCAGCCACAACCTCTCTGGGCAAAGTCACCCTCATTAGGAACCCCCCAAAGAGAAAAAGAGAAGATTTAAGACTGTCTACCTTTGGTTTAGCCACTGGATTACTAACCCCCATTATCCACCTCCCAGTATAGTTAATATTAAGTGAATTCTATCCAACAGAATGTTTAAGCAATAAGAACAAATGGCTTCTCCCAAGCAACACCCTCTTCCTTTTCTTCAGATTTTCCAAGCAACCAATAAAATATTTACCCAGACATGCACCTGCAAGAGTATATTCTCCAAACTTTATAGGGAGACCTAGAGCAGCTGCTACACTTTCCCCAAAACCTTTCATTCCAAGCAATAAATAAAACTCCTCCTAGTGGAATGGGCTGCAGTTCACCTGGAGAGAGATTCCTCTCTGAGCAGCACTTAGACACCCAAAGAGAGAAAGGTTTGGCTTAAGTAAAGAGCATTTTACTACATGAAGCTTTGATCAGTCCAAGCCCTTGATTTTATTGTTCTACAAGAAGTCTATGTGCTGAACCCAAACCCTTCCAAACTCAACATCAACAGAAGCATTGCTTTGAGGAGAACAGAAAGTGGCTTCCAGGAGTTATCCAAAGTGTTTCATGAACATGCTTAGAGTAGCTTTCCACCACTGAATTTGGGTTCAGTCTGCCTTCTCAAAAGGCACCAGCTTGACAAAAGAAAGGATCTGAACAGCAGCCAGCCCAGCCTCTCTCTGAATGCATCATGTATTGCCCCAAGAAAACAAACCCACGTGTGCTCTCTGCCTGATGACACAGCAAATGCTAAATGAATATACAGAAGGGAAGGGAAAATGTCAATGCAGCCCAGCTACCAGAAAAACAAGCTAGGGCACAGTAAAAATGTCTTCACTCTGTTCCTGCAAGGATTAGCCCCAGCAAAGTATCAGTCACTTAAACTTAAGTCTTTTAACAGGTTTGGGTAGGAAAACACGACAGCAAGTAGAGCAGGATAAGAAGGTAAAAACCAGGCCTTTAGCCTATAGCCAGTGGTAATCCTGCAGCCAGCCTAGGTCAAGGGAAGTTTATGGGAGCAGAAAACATCTCAGGAAGAAGAGAGAAGCAGGATTTGCAATTGCAAAGGGTTAGAACAAACACCATGAAGATTCTCTTACATCTTATTTAGCTATAAGAAGCAAGTGGTTCCCCTTCCTGGTTATAGACTTGCCTTGACCTGTGTCTATGCAAGAATCTCCCTATAGAGATGCCAAAACTCTTCTCAAAGACAAACAAACTGAAGTTAGATAACATTTCCACACTAATTCATCTGTTTCTTTGAAACAATCTTACCTCCTGACTCCAAGCACTTGATTTTTCACTGACTAGTTTTGCTGTAATTCTGTATTTACATCTCCATTCCTATGCCACAGTAGCACCTGAATTGGTTGTATCATGTGTATTGCTCTGTCATCACTTGTGCTGAAGGATTCAGTAAAATTCTTCTCAACTGTTTTCTGAAAGCCTTGACTCCAAGTCTGTAGCAGTCTATTATCTAGAAATTTAAGTCCTTCAGGCAAGAAGGAAAACCCTGAAATACTCTGCCTAAGCCTTTACAGACACCCTGGATGCTTCACAAGAGCAAACACGAGGAGAACACTAGACAGCTCTCTAGCTACTAGTAATCAGAAAAACTCTCCAGGAAGCCCATTAATGCCATTAAGTTCTCTTCCCATCACCCTGATCCTAACAGGGCATCCACCCTGATAGCCCTAGAAGAGACACTGGTTGGGTTTATCATCCACAGTCTCCATGTAGAAAGGGGATGTCACTTTCGAGGCCATTTTGCCCCTCTTATATTTTCTGGTATCTCCAGCTTCTAGCTGACAGAAAAAGCTTGAAATACCAAAACTTGGGTCTTCCCTAAGCAGGAGAAATCAAGCCCTCAGTTTGTTCCAACAGGCTACTCAGAAAAAAAGGAAACCAATCAACACAACCCTGACTTGGAGACGACACCAGGAACAGATTCAAAGCAGACCTTGCTATTTATTTACCCTTGGGACTGAAGGGCCAACACTTCCCACTCCAGACAGACCTACTGAGATGTTATCAACTGCAAGCATACCTCTCATAACACACATCTTATTTCTCACTTCTGACCTTAAACATGAAGAAAACCAATTAAAAAGAACCTCCAAATCCCCCAAACCTCACAAACTTTGTGTCAGAAAACACATCCAGTGCCCCAAACACATTTAAAGTGTTGACTCAGGTATCTGAGTCAACCACCTCCTGGAGAAGATGGGGAGGCAGTGCCACATGGCCTGCTAATCTATCAGCAGACATCAGTGTTGTCAATCATGACCTCAACACACATATCTCTCCAGGGTGATAGTTTTATATCAAGTCGTCTTCAATTCCAGAGTTTTACTATAGAAGCTCTATTTCAGGACACAAAAATGCACTGGATGTTTAGTTCAGAGGGTTTCTTCAGCCCATAAAGGACACATTTGTTCCAGAAAGCCTTGAGAGTAGCTTAAAAATAAAGGCATGCACTGCTGTTAGTCCTGGGGATGTGGGAGGACAAACATTCTTTTCTGCCTCAGATGACAAAGGAAAAGAATCTGGCCAAAAGGCAAAGTCATGATGAACAGCAACTTTTGATGCCCTCACTGATTCCTGAGGAGGTTGAGGGTTTGGGGCTTGTTTTTAGACACTCCTCTTCAGATGACATTGCTACTCTTCCTCAAATTGAAATGCTAAATCCAAGACAAGGCCAGGAAATATGTTGCTATAACATATTCTGCCACAAATCATTAACAGCAGCTCACATGTTAACTAAACAGATACTTCATCCCATCCCCTTCTCTCTCCAAGGAAGCAACTGAACTCTTACCAGTGACCAAGTTTCTTATTTTGGAGACTTTTCAGATGCTGAGAACATCAGTGACTAACAGAAAAGCAACATTAATAGCTTACAGTTCACAGAGAAAACTGAAGTCAAGTGAGTGCTCAAAGAGCTTCTACACAAAGAATAGTCTGCAACATCAAATGCAATGCAGAAAGAGCCATGATTTATTACTAAAAAGAAGTCTTAAAGCCAATTCTGAGACACTTAGGTAGAGTGAAGAAACAACTATTGCAGATGGCCAAAAGTAGTTATGGACTTGGCTTCACATATTGATAAATGAGGAAAATCATGGAGTTTTACTTTTTAAAGACAGTTGAAGGAAGAATAATTAACCAGCATTAAAACCAGCCTCAGAAACTCTCATCTGTACAGCAATAACTATTTTTAGACAAAGAAATGGTACCTGAGGAATTCAATTGTGAACTCTGCTTCTTTTCTCTATTGCTTAAGGATACATAGTGATCTTGTTTAATAATATCAAAATACTTGGAAGAGAAGAGAAAAGGCTTTGGCAACTTTGAGAAGTTTCACAGACAGCATCATTAACAGGAACATTAAATAAAGATCAGAAGTTCAAAGCACATTCTATGTAAATTAAGCAAGAATCAATGCTCAGTCTTAATTGTAATACTAATTCTGCCAAAGCAATGTCAATACATTGATCCCTGGGAAACACCTTAACTACTAACAAGCACTAGGAAAGAATGAGAAGAAAAACCAACCACCTCATCATATCACAACCAAAAAGCAGCTCAATTCTATATGCTGCTTTCTGTGTCCTACAAACCCTCAAACCACTCTGTTACTGTTGAGCTATGATCCCATTTCTGTTATGAAATTCTAAAGTCATTTTTGAGGGTTGGTTGGTTGGGGTTTTTTTTTTTTGCTGAACACCCTCTTAGGCTGTAAAGCTTGCCAGACTGCAGTGGATCTGATGTGCTCTGAATATGAAACACTTTGGATGTGCTGTAACAGAGATGCCACTGAAAAAAAACAACACTGCAATAAAATTAGGAGTTGACTCTGAAGTCAGAGCAGAGCAGCAGCTTTCCCTCCCTGGACAACCCAATCATTCCCACCCACCCTCTCCCAAAGCCTTCAGCAGCCACAACCTCAGCTCCCAACAGATCTATCCCTTCTCCTGAGTCATGAAGGAATGTTCCCTTTTCCCTGGCATGACTCACTCATCTCAATGACCCACCCACACTCCCCAGTCTACTCCTGGTGCAGCCAGGAGAAGAAGGCAGCGCTCCATGGCAACCGAACGCAAACGTGACGGAGAGGACAGTCTGCAAGTGGGAAATATCTGCTCTGGTGGCTGCCATCAGCTCTCCTTTGCACAGCCAGCTTTTGGCTACAGTCAGCCAGCTGACAAATACACATGAAAAATGTCTATGAGGCCAAGTTTGCAAAAGAACACAATATGCCAACTCCATTCCTGGCACTCTGTCGTCACGGGAAGACGTGTGAACAGGAGCGACCTCCACGTGGGGCAGTCTCATGCTCACAGCCCTTGTGCTGGTCTTCAGGTGTCACATATGGATTTTGCACCTTGGTAATAACATAAAACAGCTTATTTGGGAGCAGAGCCATGCTATTACCTACTCTTGAAAGCACACTCATCTTCCTTAGTGCTATTATTCACACCCACAGAGAAGCACAAGGCCACGGAGCCTGTTTTCAGTGTGCTTCACTATAAAAGACTCCATTATATTGCAAACAATGCTCCTGTTTCCATGTAACTTGGGATTCTGGTGTTCTTAGAGACACATACTGGCAGAGAAAAAGATTGGCTAGGACATAGACTCAGTAGATGATTTTGCTGGATCCAGACAATTTAACCCGAGGCAAACAAGCCACTACCCATTCAGAGGAAAGGGGATGGAGAAGGCAGGGAAGTCAGGATACACAACCCCACTCCAATTGCATCGAAGCTCCAGTATTTCCCTGAACTTACCATTCTGGGTAAGTTTTGTTGAACAAACTAGAGTAGAAATCTGGAAAGAGTCAGAGGAAAAGGGGGATGGAGAAGGCAGGGAAGTCAGGATACACAACCCCACTCCAATTGCATCGAAGCTCCAGTATTTCCCTGAACTTACCATTCTGGGTAAGTTTTGTTGAACAAACTAGAGTAGAAATCTGGAAAGAGTCTTTGCTGATGGTGCAGCTTCCAAGGTTCTGCATGCTCTTCCCTGTGGCAGAGTGTCCCTTTTCCTCCAGTTCTATTTTAGTGGAAGGCAGGCTTAAATATGTCGAGGCATCCTCCAGTTTCTTTGCTTCTGCCTGCAGTGGTGTTTTAAATACAACATGAAACAGTTTGAATGTATCTAGCAAGGAAATAATCTTGGTAATAAGAAAATCCACTGTAAAGAACAGAATTTTAAGTCTGCTCCAGAACTGGAGCTATCCAATGGGTTGTTAACAGCAGTCATTTAACACTAATCTGTCTAGATATTTAAAGAGCTACAGAAGTAACTTTTCCCATCAAAACCCACACAACACTCAGTAAACAAGTGCCTTGGAAATGAAAACCTCTCAAGCAAAACATATTCAAAGTTTCTCAATCTACCCAACATGCAAATGGCTCAGTACTTACTGCTTAGTTGCCTGATCTAGGAGAATAAGCAGAGAGATTTTGTCTCTGTAATCCTCTAACAGGAATTCACTAGCAGTCAATCAGCTGAGGGAGCTACTATGGAAAGATCAAAGGATCTCCAAGTTCTACCTTGTAAACTATAAGGTCATGCTCTCCATCCCTCAAAGTTGTTCCATCATATCTCATGAGCTTCACAAATGCTAGGGCAAATATCTTCTCAGATTTATCTTTGGCTGTAACAACAGAAAAACAACCCACACCACATAATTAAGCATTTGATACTCAAACAGTCCACCTAGATCTCCAAACCATGAACAACCTGTAAATCAATGACCACAGTCAAGAGCCTCAGAAGAATCTGTAGAAGAAATTAGAAGTCTTCTAAACACATCACAAAAAGCAAACAAAAGCCCAAGCATCTGACCACACCACCAGTAACCACATGCTTAATAGTTCTATATTCTGTCTGGTTCTTTAGAAAGCTGCCTTAAGGCAACCTTGTAAAAACAGATCAGAAGTTTGATGCATTCAGGTTTCTAGGAGTTAGAGGAATGGCAGTACATGGTACCTTCAATCATGATTTAAAGACCAGCATGGAGGATCACATCAGGGCTCTATCATTTGGAGAGGGAACAAGAGAACCAAACCAGGAAGGGGATCTCTTACTACAGATGCCCAATTACTGCCTTGAAGGATAAGAAGTTAACCATGAGCCAACACTGTGCTCCTGTAGCTTAAAAAAGGCCCATGGCATCAATAAGTGTGGCCAGCAGGTGGAGAGAGGTTGTCCTCCCCCTCTACTCTGCCCTAGTAGGGCCACATCTGGAGTCCTGGGTCCAGTTTGAGCTCCCCAGTTCGACAAGGAGCTACTGGAGAGAGTACAGCAGAGGCTAGGAAGATGCTGAGGGCACTGGAGCATCTCTGGCAGCAGGAAAGGCTGAGAGCCCTGGGGCTGCTGAGCCTGGACAAGAGCAGCCCCAGAGAGGATCTGCTCAATGCTGGAAGGCTGGGGGTGAAGACTGCAGCCCTAAGGCATGGCCTCTATTTAGTATTTCAGTCATAGCCAACCAAAAATTTTTTGGAGTCCTCACAAAAACATTTCTGAATAGCACTAATTTGCAGTGCACAATCACAACTCTGAGACTCATTTTCTGCACATTGTTTCCATTAGCAAGTAATATTCTTTACACTAAGTAAATCTTTATTAATGATCAATTTGCAAACTACACATCAATTAAATAACTGCTCTGGGGTGATGTATTGTGTGGTACACATGTATAGAGCAAGAATATGAAGTCTTAAAATGCATCCAGTGGACACTACCTGATTAATGCTTTTGTCTACACATCTATTCTACAGCAAAAACTGTTCCTGCAGCTTTAGAAAGGCTTCCCTGTCAAGAGAACATGATCACAAGCAAGGCAAAGCCCCAAACTTCACTACAAAACAACTGCTGACAAATGGATGATGTTTGCCTGTCTCAATCTCATCCTCAAGAGCTCAAGGCACCTCAGCTGCCAGCAGCATTACAGGAAAGCTGAGGAAAACCACAAGCTCTCCAACATCTTTTAGAGCAAAATTACTTCAAAAGAACCACAAAGCCAGTCTGAGAACCAGATGTAGAAACCAAGTTTCTTAACAGCAGAGTCTTCAATTACTGGTGCTAAGTCTACTGTAAACTCTCCACATTCCCACTTCACATGTGGGGTGGTTAAATCTCTTTACTGCACATACCTAAGCTGTACAATACCACAACCCTTTCAAGTTGCTAACTGAAAGCTTCATTCACAGAATCCCAGAAGCTTAGGGGTTGGAAGGGTCCTCTGGAGATCATCTAGTCCAACCCTTTTGGCAAAGCAGGTTGCCCAGGATCCCATCCAGGTGGGTTTGTATTCTCACCAGAGATGGAGACTCCACCACCACCCTGGGCAGCCTGGGCCAGGGCTCCACCACCCTCAACGTAAAGCAGTTCCTCCTGATGTTTAGATGGAGCTTCCTATGTTCCAGTTTGTGCCTGTTCCCTCTTGTCCTCTACTGGGCACTACTGAAAAAGTCTGGCCCCATCCTCAGTAGCCCTTTAATTGACTAGGCAGGAAAGGAAAAGCCTGGATGTCCAGAGGTAAAAATGAGGATGATGGAAAGAGAAAAGGGAGCAGAGATTAAAAAGGCAGAAACAAAGCAGCTAACGTGAAATAAGTTGGCAAGTCCTCCAGGTACTAAAAGCTATTACAATAGTCAATTACAGATTAGGAACATTATGCTTGTTTCAGCAGATTTTGGCAGCAGACAGTGACAGGAAGCATAATGAAAAGGTTGGGTTACTTACAGTCCTGGGATGATCTATGACGGAAGGTGAACCTCAGGTGACTGCGGTTCACATCCTCAATGGGGATCGCGACCTTCAGGTGGTGGGAGAGGACAAGGAAAGAAAACAGTCAGCATGGCACCTTCCACCATCACCAGCCACTACCAAACCTCACCTAGAGATCCTGAAAGGACTAAGCATGACAACATGCTTAGCCCCTTTCAAAAGCATTAAAGCACTAGCTTCATTTTGCCATAGGAGACCTTGGAAGGTCACCGATTCCCCAAGAAAGCTGCCAACTCTTGCCCCAAGGAAGGCAGAAGGAATGCAATCAGCCTGTTCATTGACCAATTCAGATGATGGGCTGTAACCTCAAAGCCTCCCCCACCACTCCCCCCCCACCCAGCTAAGGAATGAGCCCCTCTTGAGTTTGACTGGTGGAGGTAACCTCCTTACCAACAGCAAAGTAAAACTAACTAGCATATCCTATCCATGCAACACTTGCACTACTTCATAGTATTAGTCTCTTGCTGATCACATAACCAATGCAGAGAGGTGTAACTAGTGCTCTTCTCCCCCCAGGATTTTCACCAGAGAAGTCTTATTTTCTTAATCACACCCACAACTGGGCTTAGTGCTGTACACTCTTCCCCAGCACCACATCGAGCCACCTGCCATTCCCTTACAGCCACATTCTGCCTCCAGATGCAAGAGCAGCACCTCTGGACTTCAAAACAAGGGTGTGGGGAGTAGCTGTAAGCCCCTTCTCAGCACACATTTTGGCTAGCTGTAGTCTGTGGGAGCAGTGTATTTCATAAAGCTAACACCAGCCTCCTCTGTGAGATTCAAACTTGGCTTTTAAGCTAAAATGTTATTACCCAAGCAAATTCAACAGGCTTAAAAACACAACCAGCCAGATCCCAAACCACTGATGAGTTCAACACTATGGCAATTATGTTTTAACCTTAAGATCCTGCTTCTGTCAGTCAGCTTTGTGGAATAGAGCAAACCATGCCTGCACAGATGTTAGGAGTGTCCCCAGGAACAGGCAGCTTGACCAGAAGGATTAAATACATTTCATGATGCAATAGAAGTCAAATCTATTTTCCTGCTGTCTCTGAAAACCTTCCTGAGTTGAGCTACTCCTTTTGTCCCCCAAGCATTGGGTTTCCCTCCCTTTGTTTCTCAGGGCTGCCCACTGAAATCTGCATTAATTGCAGATGAAAGCCACACAGAGGAACTGCTCCTGTCACAGTTTCTGTACCTTCACAGTCTCAAACCAGCGAGGCTGCTTCACTTGGTAATATATGACTGACTTATACTCTGAGATGGCTTCATCACCAGCACCAGGAAATATAACACTCTGGAAAACACAAAAGGGAAAAATTGGTTTTGTCTAGCTGAAACTCCAAAATTCATTCTATTCTAGCCAAAAGAAAACAAGCCAAGGCCAAAAGTAAGACAGAATGGCTTATGCTCAGAGCTCCTCATGAAACCATGACAGAACTCAGTTATGACAAAGGAGAAAGTTGTGATCCATCAAGCTAGGGACTTGAGTTGCCAACTACAGAGAAAGACACATGCTTCAAAAACCCCCAAGAGGTTCAAGACTTCAATACCTCTAATCTTTTGCCATCTTCATCATAAACAGACACTGTAACTTCCACATTCTTTGCTGTTGTTTTACTGCCCTTGTCAAAGTCGCCCTGAACCAGTGTCACGTAGATGTCATTACGAACATCACCTAGAAGGAAGAAGCAAAGCACAAGGTTCTCAGCCACCTTCCCAGTGTTCCTGGGGAGTTGTGAAGCCACTGATCATGTAGGAACAACACCAACACGTTGTTAGTAACAGCAACCAGGTGTAACAGAAGGCAAAAGGTTTAAAAGCTAGGGTACCTTGGACTGTACTGTAGTGGGACTGAAAACAGCTGTTTGGGAGTCTGAGGACAGTTTCAACTCAATTCTAAGGTTAGCCACTCAGGGCAGTAAGCTGAATCTCAAACAAAAAAAAAATCACACATTCTTCCTTGACTGAAAGAATTCCATGTTGCCATTAAGAGGTACCACTGGTAGGAGAGTGGTTGGACTTGATCTTAATCCTTTAATGTTGGAAAAGACCTCTGATTTCACTCCAAACACCTCAGCTCCACTGTTTTGTTTCACACACCAACTTCTCTCATTATTAATGGAAAGGATGAGTTTCACCAGTCATTCATTTATCCAATACAGGCAGTTTCCAACTGGAAAACATTTAAAAGCCTACAGAAGTCTGCTGAACTTGTTACAGCAGGAAGTGGTGTGATGGCCTGGGGGCAACACTGGCTGGAAAGCTGCCCAGCACAAAAGGGCCTGGGGATGTTAGTCAACAGCAGCTGAACATGAGTCAGTGTGCTCAGGTGGCCAAGGCAGCCAACAGCATCCTGCCTTGGAACAGCACTAGGGTGGCAGCAGGGCTAGGGCAGGGATCATCCTCCAGTACTGGGCACTGCTGAGGCTGCACCTCAAACAACAGGTTCAGTTTTGGGCTCCTCACTTCAAGAAAGGACACTGAGGTGCTGGAGTGTGTCCAGAGAAGGGCAGTAAAGGTGGTGAAGGGTCTAGAGCACAAGTGTTGTGAAGAGCAGCTGAGGGAACTGGGGTTGCTTAGTCTGAGTAAGAGGAGGCTCAGGGGAGACCTTCTCCCTCTCTGCAGCTATGTGAAAGGAGGTTGGAGCAAGGTGAGGGTTGGTCTCTTCTCCCAGCTAACAAGCAATAGGACAAGAAGAAACAGCCTCAAATTGCACCAGGGGAGGTTTAGGTTTGCTATTAGGAAAAATTTCTTCCCTGACAAGAGTAGATAGGCACTGGCACAAGCTGCACAGGACAGTGCTGGAGTCACCTTCCCTGGAAGCATTCAAAAATGCATAGGTGCAGCTTAGGGACATGATTTAGTGGTGGACACAGTGTTAGGTTAACAGGTGGACTCTGCCTTGGAGGTCTTTGCCAAGATTAATGAGTCTATGATTAAGTTTTTGCTGACTTTGGGGCTGCAGGGGAAGGTTGGATTTAGCTTTACAGTTCTTCAACTACACAGAATCATAGCACTGTCAGAGTTGGAAGGGACCTCAAAGATCATCTAGTTCCAACCACCCTGCCAGCCAGGGATACCATCCACTAGATCAGGTTGTCCAGGGCCCCATCAAGCCTTGTCTTAAAAGCTTCCAGGGATGGAGCTTCCACAGCCTCTCTGGGCAACCTGTTCCAGTGTCTAACCACCCTCACAGGGAAGAACTTCCTCCTTGATCTTTAAGGTCCCTTCCAACTCTGGCAGTTCTAGGATTCTACAATTTCTAACTTACACCAAACTCATCCTTGTTGTCCCCAAGACTTATAGATAAAGAAGATTAAGCTATAACAAAGCAGGATTTATTCCCCTAGAGACTCACCAGGCATAATGATCTCAGGAAAGCCCATTTTCCTAGCCACAGCTGTTGACCTATCCACCAAGTGGGGAAACTCTTTCCTGATCTGATGAATATCTCCTGGCAGAAGTTTCAAAGTCACCCACAAACCTGTTGTGTAAAAAAAAATATCACAATTATTAAACTGCTGGCTTTTCTCTAGTCACTAGAGACTTCTTTGTACCCACTCTGAAATGTAACAACATGCATTAGGGTAACACACTTTACAAAGCATTTTACAACACTCACAGCTTCAAGCAGAAACCTGAGTACAGCAAATACATCTGATTCTATCAGGTCTTGAAGGATAGGATGTCATCCAGAGACCTGGACAAGTTGAGAAGTGGGTTCATGTGAACCTCATGAAGTTCCACAAGGCCAAGGGCAAGGTCTTGCACCTGGCATGAGGTCAGTTCCTGGTATCAATCCAGGCTGGGGGATAAAGGGATTGAGAGCAGCTCTGCAGAGAAGGACTTAGGGGGGTGCTGGTGGGTGAAAAGCTGGACATGAGCTAGCTAATGTGTGCTGGTGGCCTAGAAGCCAACTCTATCCTGGGTTGTGTTCAAAGCAGCATGGCCAGCAGGTCAGGGAGGGGACTCTGTCCCTCTGCTCTGCTCTGGGGAGACCTCACTTGCAGTGCAGGCTGCAGCTCTGGAGTCCTCAGCACAGCAGAGACATGGACCTGGGGAAGCAGGGCCAGAGGAGGCCACACAAATGATCTGAGGGCTGGAAGCTCTCTGCTGTGAGGCCAGGCTGAGAGAGTTGGGGTTGTTCAGCCTGGAGAAGAGAAGGCTCCAGGGAGACCTTACTGCAGCCTTTCAGGACTTAAAGGGGCCTGCAGGAAAAATGGGGAGACTTTTCAGCAGGGCTTGCTGTGACAGGACAAGGGGTGATGGTTTGAAACTAAAAGAGGAGAGATTTAGACTAGAGAGAAAGAAGAAAGCATTTGAAGGGAAAAACTTTATTACAACCTACCAGTAGCAAGAAGGCAAAGACAGCACCAACAACAAATCCATACCCTGAATTGATTCATCACCACCACCCCCATCAGTTGTGTTTACTGTACTGAGCACAAAAAAAACTACAGCATCAGCTTTACACAGTTGATATTTTTCTGTTCAGTAGCAGAAGCCACTAAAAAGCTGCTGTTTGCCAACTAGCATCAAGAACACTTTATAGGAAAAGATACCACAATGGAAGAAACAAACCCAGAACACTACCCCAAAGCAGCATTCTATGGGGTGAAGTGACTGGCAATCAAACTGAAGCATGAGATAATTACAGCAGCAATTTGCAAGAGAAAATCCTATCATTAAAAACTAGGGAAGATACCCCCCAAAAAATACTCCTCTGTGCCACAAATTGTGGGTTATCCTGTTACACACACAATTAACTATACATTCAATTTGTATGGATTTGGCAGCTAGCTTGCTTCTCTATTAAAATCTCTTCTAAAAGGCTAGATGCTGACTTGGTGCCAGGGATGGTTCCAGCAGTGCTATTGCATGCCAACAGTAACTGTACCTACACTGCCTAAGCAATGACTCTTCATCTTTTCCTCTCTTCTTGGGCACCTTTTTTGGGGAAAGGATTTGAAAGGAACCAAAGCTGAAATGTTTCCTCCTTTCCAACACATATTAGGCACAAATGAAAATAGAGGAGAAAAGCAGATTTAAGTTTTCCTCTATTATTTTATTCTCTTATTATTTTGTTACCCAATGGATAGTACAAAAAGTTCTAGGTTTTTATACATATATATATATATAAAATACATATTAGTATATAGTTTTCCTTGGAGCTGTTGTCCAGATACCTCCTACAAATGATACAGATATTACCATGGTGGAAGTTCTGCATTGCTCTGCACAACTTACTAACCCAGACTCTCCAAAAATACTGAAGCCACTACAGTAACAACTGAGCTATCACCCAACTGGCAGGCACATTATGAATTGTTGTACACACAAAAAAAACCCAATTCAGACTTTGGAAGCTAACTTGGTTTCACATCTGCAGAGCCCACTCTGGATTTGTGTATACTGAACTCTGAGCAGTAAACACAAGCAGCCCAGAAGAGAAGGTATCTGGGGTTGGCCTCACTCTGGCTCCATCCTTATCACCTCTGAGCTCAGGTGGGTGCAGGTACTGGCAGGAGCAATGACCTGGTCTTCTTGAGAGGGAGCCAAATGCTGTGAGTGCAGCTGTGAAGCAGAAAGGAAAGGCAAAGGAAAAGAATATTCCTTCCTTCAACATAAGGAGGCCGAAGTCCACAGGTCAAAGGCACAAGAGCTGCCTCCTCAGTCATCGCTTCCAGTACAGAAAGGTGTCCAAGTGATGGACAAAGAGAAACATGTCTGAAGTTAACAAGGGGCTGAGGGGAAAGGTGTGGGAAGGGGGAAGAGCAGAATGAGCCCTAAAGGATAGGGAGGAAGGGAACAAACCACTTTTTCTGTTACCTAACAGCAGTCAGCAAGTCAAAGTAACATCATGCACCCTGGCTTCCAAAATGAAGCTCCTTGCACACGCTGCGAAACGAAGCCATGAACAGTTTGGGGGTAAGAGCAGTGTATAGAAAGAAGAGTACCTACCCTGCCCCTTGTGGTTAACTTCTTTAGCAGCAATCACTTTGTTTATAACAGTCTGAAGGAAATCATTCTCCCCTGCCACCCTGGGTGAAAAACGGGATGATATGTTCAGCTGCTTGTGTCGAATGGCGTCATCCAACGCTAGCCTGGAGGATGCACATGACGACCAACACCAGGAAACAAAGGGTCACAGAAAACCAGAAGTCACAGTACCAAGGGAACACAAAAGATCATATCATAGTTGGGACAGAGTATGGATTAGTCAACACAAGACAAAGGACAGGAAAGGTAACAAGAAAGACAGAGGAAGATCATTAATCAGAAGAATGCTGATCTACCCCAGAGAAGTCCAGCACGTCTGTGGTGTTACTGCTCCCTCAAGGGACATGCAGAGGCCCCAGTGATCCTTTGAGGAGGTTGGAAGGAGAGCTCCCACCTGAGCATCCCCTGGTAAGCAGTAAAAGCCCATACAGGCAGTTTTCTCTTTGCTATACAGCAAACTGGCCCTGCAACACCTCCAGGGTCACTTCTGTTGTTCTCTAGGTTAAGCAGCAGCAGCGATATCATCCAAAGGTTGAACTGCCAGGAAACTCAAGAAGGAGCAGAGAAGAAAAGCAGATAACCCAAAAGAGTTCTGGGCAACTTGATGAAGAAATGGAAAGGTGGAAACTAAACTTGAGGAACCAATGAAAAGATGGAAACTAGCAATAACAGCAGCATTGAAGTGTCATGGAAGGAAATCTCACCAAGTGCTTTTGACAGCCATTGGGGTGGTGGCTAGTGAATGAAAACAGAGGTGGAAAGAGAATTGCATGTGGTACACCAGAAGCAAAGCATGGAATGAGAACAAAAAAAGTATAGCTCATATATACAGCCCAAGAGAGAAACACCACCAGTATTCAACATGTGTTTTCACATTATTCCCAGTCTTTGGAATAGACTTTTTCAGAAGGAGGTTTTAATTTGGGAGGGTAAACAAAAAAAAAATCATTGTATATCATTTCAAAAAGATGATTTATACATAGAGAGAAAAAATAAATCAGTGTTAATGGAGCAGAAAACTAGATGTTCCATTAGCATCCACTTTGATACAACAAAGATTCATTTTCATTGCATACTTCCACACTCAGTTCAAAACAAGCTTGCCATTGTTTACCACACAATAAACATATCATGAGTGCACTGGTCCCTAAGAGAAAAAACCCACCCTGTTTTCTTTGAAAAACTGAATTGTACTCTGACTTTCACATTAACACCCTCCACACCACTCCAGCAACACAAAACCATTTCAGACATGAAGCATGCACTTGCTTGGCTTCCTGCATAGCACCTGCAGACCCTGCAATCCTCTCAGTAACCCCTCCAGCTTTAAAGCCCAAGGGCTTCCTGAATTAAGCCTATTTCCCCCCAATAAACTTAACTTGAGATTCCATTCCTTCAAGCTTTTGCTATTTCAACATTATTAAAACCTGCTGAATATCCATTAGTACATTCATCAAGGAATTTAGCTGTGCCTTTTGGAACAGGTGGCAGTCTAACATTTCACACAATGGGAAATTTTAGGCACATTTGATTTATTCTTTCTACCTTTCCCCACTTCATGGAGTTCAAACCCCATGAACAGAACAGAGTATTTGCTCCACATTCTTTTGGTAACCTGCATTTACTTCTTCAAGCATTTTCTGCACTTCCTCTACATTCACACAAATTCAGGCTATTCAATCTCTATTTCCTAGTATGATGTTGTGGCTTGAAGTCAAACCTGATCTCTGCTATTATGTTCAATTAACACATGCCTGCACTTTCCAGGACACCAAGCCCACATTTGCTATTAGCTAATTTAATTACTGTAACAGACTATCTGTAAAACTCCATGTCAGCAGCCTTAAGACTCAGTGTGGAAAGGTCTGCAGTTCAAGATGACTAGAAGCAAGACCAGGTCCATGTAGCAGAGCTGCCTCCTTGATTCTGTGAGCCAACTCCAAGAGTCCTGTGCAGCAAGGACATCCTCTCCCTTACCATCCAACCATAACACCTAAGGCTTCTGCTGAAAGCCTCACATGATAAAGCTGAATTCCAAGATGTAGCAGAAGGGGTAACAAGCCATCCTTCCAATTCTCAACTTCTATCTGTACTTCAATTACTGAGGCCCCTACTATGAAATTCTCTTTTTGCTAGCAGACAAGTGTTATCCTTTCCTGACTTCAGAAGTCACCTGCAGTGGATGTTGGAAGTGCTGCTGGGTTTTATCAATCTCATGCAGAGCTAAACCAGCAATGGACTTCTTTTAAGCATTTCACCTCTTGCATACTATCACTCTGACATCTTTAAACAATAAAAAAGAAGACTGCAAAAGTGAGAATGCATGCTTTAAACTCCAGACTTAAAAGGAAGATGGTGACAGCCCCAGAAACTTTAACTAAGGGGAAATTATCAAGACTATCAAAACAGGAGTAAGTACCAGTAAGATAAAACATGACACAAAGTGACATGAACAAATTCACTTCAGAATATCTACAGAATACTTCAAATTAACACTTGAAGATATTTGGTATGGGGTTTAAGTGAGATTTCAAACCCTTAATGCTTTCACTTATTCTGGGAGCTACTCCCTACTTACGGTTGAAAGGGGATGAAGTGTTGCTTGTCCTCATCATCAACCTTCCCATTGATTATGTCAGTAACATCCATCACTGAAAACAAAACCAAATTGTACTGCATTAAGTGGTCAACAAGGTACATGGATGCTGCAGGAATAGCCTGCCTGGGGGACTGGAAGCAGTGGTGACTCAGAAAAGGGATGGGAGTTACCAACTGCACAACTTCAGAGTAAGATCATCTGGCAAATGACCTTTATTATCTCCAGCTAAGCCCCAAAAACTCCAGGAAATGCTACAAAGCAGCAGTGATTAAGGTCTGAAAGCATCTGGGGGCTGACCTGCTGGAGGGCAGCTCTGTAGAAGAGGACCTCAAGGTCCTGGTGGACAACAAATAGCCCTTGAAACAGCAATGTGCTGTCGAGGCCAAGGACAACGGTATCCTGGGCTGCACTGCAAGAGCATTGCCAGCAGGTCATGGGGATTGATCCTCCCTCTCTACTCAGCCCTGGAGAGGCCCCACCTGGAGAACTGTGCTTGGGTCTGGGCTCCTCAGTACAAGAGACTCACTGGAGCAAGCCCAGTGGCGAGTTACAGAGATGACTAGGGGGTGAAGCATCTCCCTTATGAGGAGCTAAGACAAGGAGCAACAGGCACACACACTGGTACCCAGGAAGTTCCACCTGAACATGAGGAAGAACTTCATTAGTATGAGGGTGGCAGAGCATGCTGCCCAGAGGCTGGGGAGTTCTCCTTCTCTGCAAGGATGACTCAAAATCTGTCCAGGCACAACCCTGACTAACGTGCTTTAGGCAACTCTGCTAGAGCAGGGAAGTTGAACTAGATGACCTCTGGTGATCCCTTCTAACCTTAACCATTCTGGGACTGAATTTGGAGTTCATACAACCCCACAGGAGGTTCCCACCCCCACCCTTCTACACCAGAAGATAAGATGAGAGATGCAGATGCAGTGCAGGGGGTTACCTGCTACTCCAAAAGGTCGCCGGAGCCCGGAGGTTAGTTTCCTGGTGTTGTTGTCCCTCAGCTCCATTCTGCCCACTCTCACAATCTGACAGACAAAACTGATCTTCTCTCTTTTCAGGTCTTTGCTGCCCAGGTCCTAGAAATAGTTATAATAGTTATATAGATTTTTGAAGTTCTATTTTAGTAGGCAGAAGGTTTGCTGCTTACAATTTGCCTTCACTGTGCTGCCAGCATCCTGCAGCAGGGCAAACTGTTCTTAAGAGTAAAGGGGTTTTTGTCATGGTATCTTGACTTCTGCACAAACTGCTCAGGATGCCAAATCATTTATAGCTATTCAAAACTTCAAAGATAACTTTAGGCTTAGCCAGGTGTGGAGAATATTTAGTAGCCACTTAATGAGAAACCTCTCACAGGAGCCTTCCCCAGGATCATCACCTGCTGAGGTAACTCCTCACTGTTTAGCTACAGGTCATTACATTCCTCAGCTATTCACAAGCTATGGAATAAGTGCTTGAAACTCCATGTTCCCTCCCACTCAGAGGATTCTAGGAGTTGAAGGGCAGCCACTTACAGTGAACACTGCTCTAAGGTTGTGCAGTCTGTCTATGTCCTTGGGGAGGCCACAGCTCGACCACCGTACCAAGTAGTTTTCACTGCAAGAACAATATTGGGAGGATTAAACAAATACAATTACCTGCTGAACTTACAGAAGACTATTTGAAACCTAATCTACTTCTAAAAGGACTATTTACTTAGTGGAGAGCTGGTATTTCCCTTCCAGTTTATAAAAAGCAAGCAACTCCTCAGCAAATGAGGAAGAATGTCTTGAAGGAAGCAGAGGATGTAGAAAAGTGATGAGTGCCAAGGCTGCTGCTAAGCAAGAGCACACAGCCCTGCATGGGGTCACATCTTTCAGCTCTGCACTCAGGGAACCACAAGCACAGCACCATGAGGAAAAACACAACCCCAAAACCTACCCACTGGGAAGAGATGATGAGATGCTGCTGCACTCTATCACCCCAGATAACCCTTTTCCACTCCTCTGACAGAAGTCAGACTTCCCTAAGCCCCCCTCACTCTACAAAACTACCTCCCCACTAGAATTGAGTATGAATAGAGCAGGGACTAGGCTCAAGAGGACACTAACCTGATAAATTTGGATTCCAGTGGATCATACAGAGACATCAGGACTTCAGCATCTTCTCCTATTTTACAGACTACATTCTTTAAGTTTACAAACAAGGCAAATGAAGGAGTGGCAGCAAACTTGGCTTGTCTGTTGATATCAATATTCTGTTTCTGAGACTGCAATTCAAGAACAGAAAAACCCTTCAGTTTAATTTAGCCTAACCCATATCCAACTGCTCTAAAGCTTTCCTGAAACCTTTCAGACACATCTCAAGAGCTAAGCAAATGGAGGGAAAAAGCCAGAGCCTTCAATATACCTGACAAAAAAAATAGGAAGCCTGTTCTGTGATGCTTTTCTGACAGCTACAGAGTGCCAAAGAAAGACAGCAGAGAGAACAGTGTTATTCCTCCAGGTTACCCACCCCTCAGACTTCAGTGCTCATAAACTGCCCACAAAGCTAGTTTTAGGTAGAAGGGAAGAATACACATAGGACAAAAAATGAAGCTGGCTGAAATAGGAACAAAAACAACTTTAGAGGTATAAATTCCATAGTTTATATCCTGTTGGAACTGGTGTAATTTTACAGCAGGTTTGCTGTGGTCTGCAAGCACATGTACAGCCCATTACAACTCCACAGGACACAGCAACTCCTTGAGTTGCACCAAGGCATCCATGAAGAACTCCTCAGGAACACCACACTCCACAAACTGCTGCTGGCACAGGCAGGACTCCTTACAGCAGAAATGTTTCTTCCTCTTCATAACAAGGATTTGAATTGCAAAGAAGCTGATGATTCAAGTCTGACAATGTCTTGACATTCACCCCTTGTGTTTCAACAAACACTTTCAGGATTGGCAGACAGAAATCATACAACTGTGACTCTCCAAAGGGAACTCTTATGACAACCTAAGACACAACTCTGTCTCTGATGTTAACCTACATATCTAGTAGGTCTTATCCATAACTTCTACCTTTAAAGGATGAGAAAAAACAAACAGCCTGAGATAGCCAACTCCTCACAAAATGTTTAACCCTGCAAACTCTTCATCAACATAGCAAATTCTGCATTAGCTCTGCTAAGAACAACACTCAGTTTACAACCTTCTGTCTCCAAGGGAAAGCCACAGTGCCTAGGATATCTTACTTTTTCCTCCTGTAGCCTCTCTTCAACTTGCTTGGAAGCTATTTCATGTGCTCTGAAGAGGCTAATGGTGCTGGTCTGCTCTGGGTCCAAAATATTGCCATCCTCATCTCGAACGACGAGATCCAGGTCAAGAATTCTACACAGACAAAATGTGCTTGTCATCAACAGTGCTCAAATCAAGGCTTCACACACCTGCCAAGGCTTTAAAGCTGAAGTCATGACCACCTGCTATATGATAGCAAAGAGTTTTGTTACTCAACAAAGCAATTTAAGATGTCCCCAACCCTGGAGATAGCCAACCCTGGCTGGATGTCACTTCTCCACAGCACAGAAAGAACTGATGTAAAGAAGCAGAACAGCTGGGGAAGTCAGTTCTTAAACAACTAGATCTGCATGACAATTTATCTCCTCCTCTGATTCATCTGACAGTTTGAACAATCCTATCATATGCAAATTGGTCAGTTCATTTTGTCCCACTCCACATTCTCCTCCACACCAGGCACAGTCATCTTTTAGCAAAGCCTACAAGATACAAGGTGGAAGTTGTTTCCCTTTATTTAAGGCAGAAGCCAGTTTTCTGTCAGCAGGGTGTTAACATCCATGATTACCTTCTGCAGAAAGGAAGGTTAATACCACAATCAAATCCAGATCTTTCAACATTTTTCCATGCCATTACAGTGCTGGCAGCAGAGCTGTGGAGAAATCTGGTCCAAGCTGATGAACACTTGTCTACCTACCCTCCCTAAAACTGACCACCTCACCTCTCCCACTATAAACAATCCTTATTTCTTCTAACTATTTCTTCTTCTAACTCTGTAGTGGTGGAGTCTGATGAAGCTGCTGTCATTTTGGGTTTGATCAGTGAGCTTAAATCAAACTTGGGAGTATCTGATAAGCCACACAAGGGCTCATGGTTTATCTGAGAGCAAGTCCACTTTAGGCATGACCCACAATCACTTGGGTGAGAAGAGGAGCTGTGGCAGATGAAGTGTTTCATGCACTCCTCACCCCTCCCTGGCAAGAGGGAAACCTGGAGGTGGGTGTCAAAGCCTTGAGCAGGATCAATACACAGCCAGCCCCAATTAATTGCACTGCATTAATTCAGAGGTGGATGAACATCACTCAAGCTGCAGAGTGCAGGCAGCAGCTTGTTCAGAGACACCTCCTAAGCTCTACTGTACCTGGACCCAGTCATCACAAAGCTCTCAAAAGCATCTCTGGAACATGAGGCTCTCAGGTGTATTTTCTAGTGAGAAGAGGAAATGGCCTCTAGTTGCACCAGGGGAGGTTTAGGTTGGATAGCAGGAAAAGTTGCTTCCCAGAAAGTTGTCAGGCATTGGCCCAGGCTGCCCAGGGCAGTGGTGGAGTCACCATCCCTGGAGGGGTTCAAAAAGTCATCTAGATGTGGTGCTGAGGGACATGGATTAGTGGCATGGTGGTGGATAAGTTGACTGTTGGGACTTCATGATCTTGGAGGTCTATTCCAACCTTAATGATCTGCAATTAATGATTCTGTGATCATTGAAACCAAAGAGAAAAGCAATCAGAATTGTCTTGCTCCTCCTTACTACTGTTTCCTGGAGAGCAGCCACAGCAGGAGATGCACTCACTGACCACTCAATATTGTAACTATCAGCCCTGGGTGAACAAAAAGCAGAGTCCCTCCACAGCAGGCATCAGCTTGAAGAACCAGAGGAAAAGATAACTGAGAAATTCAAAGACTAATCCCTCAGCCTACTACACACCAGCAGTACAAGAACATTTCCACCCACTGGCAGAGAAACAGAAGCAAGTGTTCCTTTGACTTCATTTCTCTGGTTTATCTTTTAGCTTTGGAATGATGCTTGGAATAAAATTGATTTCTTTTTTCCCCCCCTTAAATGTTCCAGTTACAGATTTTTGCAACTGAACAAAACATGGTTTCACCAAATTACCTGATAATTTCAGGAAGCTTAAAAATACACATTTAGACATACAGATTTCTGAGACTATTTTTACTTCCTTGGTTGTTTTGACAAGGTACAACAAAATTTGTCTTATTTTATAGAGGAAAAACCCTATTTACAAATCAGTCTTCCCCAAAACAGGAAGAGCTAGGATGTGATTAGCTCAAATCACATTTATAAAAGCCATCATGAATTCCTTCTCCTTGGATACTGAAATAATCCTGCTTATTTCAGAGAACAGTGACTATATGACTACATCAGAAACATATGGTACCCCTCAGTGGTGAGCATTTACTCAGAAGTTCAAATTCCCTTCCCCCTGCACTCCCCAGAGGATCTTCTGATCACTTCATTAGTCCATCAGAACATTCTGATTCCAAAGCACAACACAAGATGTTCATTGTATCTGAACACTGAGCATCTGGAGGTTATTCAGAGGAACCAACTCCTTAGCCAGATGGCAAAATACAGTAGCCAAAGAAATAATATCAACAACATCTGGTTAATTATCTACTGAGGTACAACAGTCCACATCTTGGATTAGAAATGCTAATTACTGACTGAACACAGTCACTGGTGATTTTTTTTTTCCCCCTCCCCATTCTAAATCACAGCCTTTGCTGCTAAAGTGCACACAGAGAACTACTGAAAATCTGGAGGAATAAAACACAAAGAGCTGAAACCTGATCATTATTTACATCTCAAGGGATTTGAAAGGCTAGCTTGCTGAAGACCTTCAGTCCCTGAGTACACAGCCCAACACTGCTGCCAATAACTGAAGGGTAAGGTAAGATTTCTCATTTTGAATCAAAATGGAGAGTCAAAACTCTAGAGATAAACTTGTGACCTAAACCCCAAACTTTGCACCTATCCAGATCATTGTTAGGGGAGTTAATACCTCTGGACTGCTACCTAATCTGATTTATGCAACTTACACTGCTGCCTTTTGATTTGGTAAAGATTTCCTTCACAACCTGCATTCTCTTCTGTTCAACAGACACATTAATTTCCTAAATCTGGCTGTTAATCTTCTGGTACAAGCTAGATACTATATAAGCAGGGGAACAATGAGCTAAATGCTTCTGAGCCAAATCCTTCACCATTACATTACAGCTAAGTGACTTGAGGGCACAGACAGCTGCTGGTGTTGAGAAGGCAGCAACTCTTCATGCTGCAGAAGCAAATGGAGTTTCAATTATGTTTCATACAGAGCCAACAGTTGCACTTTGCAACTGACCTTAAAAATCACAGTTTCATGCCAGCTCCCACTGGATAGCAGCAAACAAGGAAGTGACATACAGATTCCACTTCACCTATTGCAATTGCTACTCTACTTGAAAGATGCTGCACCTTGCTATGACAGGACTACTAATATCACAGGATTGTCAGAGTTGGAAGGGAGCTCAAAGATCATCTAGTTCCAACCCATATCCTACTACTCCATCTCCATGACCACAGGAATGAGAACCCTGACAGAAGCTGTGGACACCTCACGTCTCTTGACACAAACTGCTTGGCTTTGAAGCATCAACACTTGGAAAAAGCTGTTCACCAACCTGTTGCCATAATCAATTTTGGCAGTCACTTTCTTCTTCAGCTCTTTGAGCTCATCTTGGGGGAGGGTCCCAGAGAGGATTTGAGATCTCCACTCGATCAGATCATAGATCATGTGCCGCACGCTGCGAAACATCTCCCTGTTGTCTTGCTGTTGGGGAGGACAGAGATGGGTACCAGTTTAGTTTTGAAGCCAGCTCAGCAGCTGTGATTGAAAAAGTAATGAACTGCAATCATAAAAATACAAATTCAAAAGGATAAGAGGCCATAAAAGCTCTAAAATAGGAGCCTAACTGCCTAGAGCACAGAACACTGACTAGGGAGAGCACCTCACACTCTGCCTTGGGTATTCAAGGAAGTGTAAATGCTGCTTGGTTACATTAAAGAAGGTCATAGTTTATTCAACAGGCAATTCACACAGTGACTTCACCCAGTGACCCTCTCTACTGAGTAAAGGAGGACTAAAATAATGCATTTCAACAGCAAGGGGCTCAAGGTTTGCAACACTCCACCTGCAACACATTGCAGAATCCTTTTTCCTGCCCCTGGTTGAACAGAACACTTGAGCAAAGCCAAGTGCATCACTCTCTTACAGGCCCACAGGTAACATCCAAAGCAAAGTGAACACCCAGGAAAGCACTAAACCTTCTGGGAAGTTAATACCTGAGCTGTTTATAAAGGCTGGAGCTATGAAAATATATCTACATATACAAACTTTCCTTGGCAACACCCAGCTAAGCAAGGAAGATAAAGTTCCAGACTTCCAGTGGAAAACCACCTCTTTTCCAGCACATTCTCTATATACCTGCATTCAGGGCAGGTATATAGAAAAAGATCCCAGCTTTAACCCCCAAATGGAATTTGAGATGTTGGTTTAAGCTGTGGACAGTGCATATATGCACCAATGCACTGCAAATGAACAACACAAGCCAAAAGTGAAGCTGCAGAGCAAGAGCTTCTATTTCTTTATTGGGACAGATAAAAGTTGACTTGATTCCAGTGGGAGAACCTTCCCAGAGAGAAAAAATACCCATTATTAAAAGCTCTTTAGTGTAGCAGGGAGACAGGACAGGCACATATGGCTGGAAGCTAAACACAGACAAATCCAAATGAGAAAGGTTTGTGATTTCCAATGCTGCAGGCAGTCATCAACTAGTGAGATGAGGAAGGGGCCATGTCCTCTGCTATCTGCAAATCAAAACTGAACACCTATTCAATATTCAAGCACTAATGAGGAACTGAATAAAGGCCTAAGTGTGCTCATTGAATGACTTTCAGGAGTTCAGATGTGGTCAGTTTGAAACCAGCTAGCTCTCCAATGGAATCCCAGTGCACCAAAGCTTTGCAGCAGTTCACATGCAATTAATCTAACAGATATCCTTGAGGCATAAGCTATAAACAAACTCATTAAGTCATCTACCTACTCAGAGTAAAGCTGTAACAGGGACTGGAATCCTCTCTGCTGTCACAGGGAGGCCACTGGCACTATGACACCTGGCCTGCTCTTGACTTCAAAGTTATTAGTAAAACACTGCAGTATTGTTTAGCTGCTCTTGGGTCTTCATGGAAACAAATGAGAGGTTAAACATTAATGGTTAGGACAAGTGATTCCCACACCAGGGGAACTTTCTAATTCCCTAAAGGTCACTGCTACAAAAAGCACAGGCAGGTCTTTCTGGTTCAGATTAGACACGAGGAAGAATTTTTTCACCAGGAGGATTACCAGGCATTGGCACAAACTATCTAGGGAGGTGGTGGAATCACCACCCCTGGAAGTGTTCAGAAAACATGTAGTTATGGTGCCTGGGGACATGGTTTAGTGAGCATAGTGGTGTTGGGTGGATGGTTAGACTCTCTCTGAGGTCATTTCCAACCATAATGATTCTGTGATTCTCCATCTCCTGCTATTCCTCCTTTCTTACTCTACTGCACTGCAACCAAGTCTTGGGCAGCTCTGCAAGTGGCATTTCACTGACATTAAGCAATGTCAGACTTCATGCTGAGAATAATCCCCCCCAAAAAAGGCACCAGGGTCAAAATGTAATCCTCACTTTGCTCAGCACCACACAGCACTGGAACCAAGGCCAAAGCTGTTCTCAGTGCTCTCTAGATTCTGCTCCTCCTTCTCTATTCCTTTCTTGTTCCTCAATGCATGACTGCTTCACTGCCACATCAAAGCTCTCTTTTTAAATATATGAAGAGAAAGATGAGACAAGACATTATTCTTCATTTCATCTCCTGCAACACTAAATCACTTCCAGCAAACTCCTTTTCTAATCTTTACATTCCTGGGTGTGATTAAAAACCACATTAGTCAACACAAACATCTTCATTTCCAGTTAGTGTCTTCATTACAGTTGGCATTTTTATGCCAGATTTCAAACATTTAAGAGACTGCATTAAACCCAGCTTAAAAGAAGACCTTCATGTTCCCATTGCCTTGTTACAGTGACCTTCCATGAGAAGTCTGAGCTCCTACACCTTACATCTTACAGCTGCTTTACATTTGAAGTGTACATTAAAGTGTTTGAATAATATTTAGAGCTACTTAGGCACAATAGCCATGTGACTAGACAGGTGAAACTGCTTATAATTATCCTTCAATTATCCCATCCCAGAGACTATCAATGCAAATGGCTATTACTAAGATCTCTAAGAATATATTCTTATGTGCTTGGAACTTAAGCATATGAACAACAGCAACCTAAGGTCAGGATAAAGTGGAAACAATCAACTTGGAGTGCAAGAACACAGAGGTAAAAGGCAGAAACCATTGAAACATCAACATCAAATATTCAATCTTCTCATAACACAGGCCAACAGCCTTAAGAACTGTCCTGGAAACTACTTACTATCCCAAATCTGCATAGATCTTACAAACCCACTGTATTCTGTAGAACAGCACCTCATGAACCATGGGTGATAATCACTCAAGCCATTGCTAGAGCAAGGCAGCACTCTCAAAACCTGATTCAGCACAAGAAATACACAGCACTGGAGAAAACACTCCAAACATCTGTGTCTTAACACAGAAGATGTTAAGCAGCTTTCCAGCATTAAAAGTAGCCTCTAGAAAACAAGAATACAAGTGGAATTTCACACTTCTGACTCTACCTTTCCTAGCCCTTTGTTCCCAAGCCATATGCTAGAGTAAATGTTGCCTTGAGCTGATACTCACCACATAGAGCTGTCTCCAGATGCTGGACCATTCCCTCAGTGTTGTGGTCACCTCCTGAATCAAGGGCAGCTCGTTGGGGATAACTGTTTCATGTTGGCTTAAAAGATAGACAAAACACACTGGGAATGAAGGAGTGAGTTCAAGAAGGAACTAGGCACCTCCAAAGGAAATTCAGTAAATGACAGGTTGAATAACATCACCTCTACATTTAAAGATGTTTTGTCAGAAGCACTGTGCACCACCACAGCATCAGGATCTAACAGGTACTTCTGTGGGCTGAGGCTAGGCTTCTGAGCTCAAGCATTGCCACCCTCCCTTTATGTCTTTACTGACAAGATAAGGACACTGATACATAGCTCACAGAATCCCAGCATGGTGAGGGGTTGGAAGGGACCTCTGGAGATCAGCTAGTCCAACCCACCTACTCCAGCAGGGTCACCCACAGCAGCTTGCCCAGGGTCACCTCCAGCTGGGCTTGGAATCTCTTCACACAAGGAGACTCCACAACCTCTCTGGGCAGCCTGGGCACAACTTCAAATATCATGAAACTAAGACACTGCTTTTCAAAACATTGGTCCCCAAGAAAAATGAAGCATGCATGTCATTACCATTAAGTTCCTGCATATCTTGGTTTAAAATTACATGCCCCAGAAGATGCCACAGGTAGATCATTTCATATCTCAGAAGTAGGGTACTTAAAGGCAGTTTTGTAATCAGCAAGAGAAGTCATTACACAGCAATCTCATCATTAGTAGTTTTATCATTTACATATTTAACAGTGTACAAAAATAAACCAGGCACAAAGGAATCAACTATTTTAATCCTGTTTCACTCCACTTCACACCTGGCTAGTTATCCATTTTAGTCCATATTTTCCTTAGGGTTTTTTTTTCCCCCCTGTTTAATTGAACCTTTGTATCAATTCCATGAACTTTTCCATGCATAACTAGCAATGCTGCTTTTATATACAGAGTTCTGAACTTTAACAGCTGTTAAATAACAAACCCCAAACTGTTCTGTGTCACACACACCAGGCAAGGGAGCAGGAGAACCACAAAGTGAACAACTGGACAGAAGAAAAACTTAGCAAGGCAGAAAATGCTGCTGCCTGGATAATGGCTTTCAGCAAGGAATCCAGGCTACAACATTAAATTAAGAGGGAATTAAGGAATTACTTAAATATCTTCTGCATAAAAGGAACATATATCAAAGGTCTCTTCATGTACCAGGCACAAGGCATAAGACTCAAGGGCTGGAAGATGAAAGAAGCTGAGAAAACTGAAGTGAGACCTCAAGCAGGGGGCAGGGGGTGAAGGAAGTTAATCTAAGTAATTATTGGGCAAGGCAGTAATAAAAGTTATAACAAAAAAAAGGTAAATTATTAATTCTTCTGAAACATTGACATTAATACAGAGAAGGTTATGCTTCAGCTTAGCAATATCTCAATGCAGCTAAAGGACAGGACTAGCCAGAAGCACTGCTGCTGACAGAGCCTTTGAACTCCAGGGGAGTTACCAATTTCAGCTACCTTAAAAAAGAACCAATTTCATCAGCAGCTCCTTAACTGACTGGAAGTGAGTCAAAGTTATCTGACAATACATAGAAATATAGAAATATTGCAGATACAAACAGGAAAATGGTTCTTCATTGCTTTCAAATCAAGCTTACCCTTTGCCTTCAACTGTTGCTTCCTTCAGGTGGATGTATGAGGCAGGGAAAATGCCCTTTGTAATAGGAGAGAGAAAAAAAGCTTTTAAATAACCAGCTGCATCTAACATTGTATCCATTACCTAAAAATACATGCCAAGGCACATTGTTGGGTCTGCAGAGCCATTCACATCCTCTCTCAAGCATCAGGATAGTTGGTGTTTTGTTGTCTTTCATGTCTTTCAGACATTTTGCCTGGCACAGCCTCTCTCAAGGTGTTCTTGTAACCTCAGCAAACAAACTCAGTGGCTTTAACCTTATCTTCACAATAGCAAAGAAAGCAGCAGGGATTCCCTGTCACAAGTGGTCCTACAAAGCTCCTTCCTCCTCCAGTTCAAGGTACAGTTTGCCACTGGATGATTGCAAACAGAAGCAAACTAAGAGAGGCTCCTGAAAGCATGAAGACAGATGATTTTAAACACATCTACTCCAAAATGACTTCTTGCCCATGACCCAGGCCCACTGCTGCTTCTTCATGACATCTAACCAAGCTTTCTAACCCTGCTACAAGATGTTGTTCCTGTTCCCAAAGTGCTTTCTCCAGGGCAGAGGCAGAACACAAGAATCCTGCCCTGCAACCCCACAGTAGCCAGACTATATATAAGTGTCTTCCACCAACCTATCCTTAGCGCTACAAGCCAAAAAACCTCTTCAAAGGGCAGCACTGCAAAAAGGCCAGTACTGTTGCTCTTTCTTTCTGGGAAAGGGTTCTAAATTCATCCTGAGATTCCAGAAGGACAAAAGAGTGTAAGCTTAGAGGACAAAAATAAGTCAAGCTGAGAAATAAGTTCCTCCACCTCACCCTTCAAGGGGGTTGTTCAGTTCTCTCATGTGGGAAAGCAAAGCAAGAAGTTCTTGGAAAGCTACAGAAACTGGGGGGTAGGAAGTATCTTTTTGTCCTATATAACCCAAAATATCAGTCCATTTAGCAGCAGACAAATGTAGTAACACATAGTATTAATTTAACTCCCAAAGGATGTGTAACTGCTGCTTAGGCTGTAGCAGGCATGGTTGTGAAAGGCAGTTGCGGAAGAAGTATTGCCAAAAAAAAGGAAGAAAATATCCAAACAGAAAAGCCATAGCACAGATCTGGTTAGGAAATAGTTGGCTCTGTCCTTCCAGACATGCAGGCAACTCCAGAAGCACCTCTGTAGGCAAACATTACAGTTTAAGTGGAAAAAAAGCAGCAAACCCAGAAGTCATTTAATTCTAGTTAATTACTACTATAAAGGAAAACATCCCAAAATATAAAACACAAGGTTGAAAGCAGTATTTGTGCTGTTTCTATTTGAGAAAGGCTGCTCTAAAAAGCAGCCCTTGATGCACTCTGAAAGCTTAACAACCAGGCAAAGTTCCACTGCAGAAGATGATTCCCCTCTCAGAGAATGCCTGGGAAGGAATCTCTGGATCACCTTCCAAGATGCAACTGCATTTTATGAGTACTATGTGATTTAACAGACAGTAAAGCAAAGTGGCAGCCTCTAAACAGATCCACTAGAACATAAAGCTCTGCACTTAGCACTGAGGGAAAGCCTCTGCTACACCAGCTACTGCAGAAAGGCTGGTGCCCACCAAGCCACTTCAAGTGGGTGCATATACATATACCCTTTAAGCTGTAAAACAACAGACATGCCACTCAGCTTTTAGGCTTTGCTGAAGTTTAACTTGAAAACTAGTCACATTTCCCAGAGGTGGAGATCACCCAGCAGCAGTTATTAGGGATCAGGAGACACAGGGGGAATGGTTCTCATGCAGTACACCATGCTGCACAGCAGAGAGCTGCTGGAACAACACACCCATGGCCAAGAGAAAAGTGTTTCCCTCCAGCAACACTTACCTTCTTGGACTTTTTTCTTAGTGTGTAACCTCTGTACCAGCCTAGGACAGAAAAACACAGAGAACAAGGGTTAAAAAGCTCATTAATGTCACCTACCAGCTGCTCCTTCTCAGCTCAGCAGCACCTTTAAGGTGGTTTCTGATCATGCTTCACCCTACTTGACTAGGAGTTCTCTCCAGGGTTAATATCCTGGCTACAAGAAGTCTTCCTGGGAGGTATAAAACACCAGAGTGATAACAGAACCACAGAACCCTTTTGGCTGGAAGAGAGCTTTAAGATCATGAAGTCCAACTGTTAACCCAACACTGCCAAGGGCATCAAACTGCTGGAGAAGACTAGATGAGTGAAAGGGCAATTTAGATGCTGTGTTTAATTGGCATTCATTGAATCTTAAGTACTAATTTACCAACCTAAAGCCAACTTAAGAGCAGTAACTGGACAAACACATCCTGTTTGACTAGTTAGGTTTGAGAACTCAAGTTCCACAAAGGCAAATCTCCAGATGCAGCTCAGCTGCTTGCCCTCTCCACAGATAACCAGAATACTTTGGGGATTTATGATTCACATATCAAACCAACCCCCCAAACCCTACAAAAACCACAGTCATTTGGCCCCAGGAAGGATGTTGTGCCAGTGAAAGATCAGATCTGAGCAGACTGCTCCCAGTTCAGTGTCACCTTAATTGTACTCTGACACTGGGGCTATTTTGGATTTCAGTTGGTCTGTGCCATGTCTTGCTTGCTCTGCCCTGCTCAGCAGCCCAGGGAAGCTCTCAGCAGCCCAGGGATGCCCACAACAGCCATGTCTTGCTTGCTCTGCCCTGCTCAGCAGCCCAGGGAAGCTCTCAGCAGCCCAGGGATGCCCACAACAGCCATGTCTTGCTTGCTCTGCCCTGCTCAGCAGCCCAGGGAACCTCTCAGGTGACCAGGGATGCCCACATTAGCTTTTGGAACACTGAGCCTAAGTGTGATACCATCCTATCTAGGCCTGCAAACAGGAGTTTGGGTTTGTACAGCAAAGCATCCTTCTCCAGAGATCAATATGGGTGAGGATGAGGAGATCAGAAAGCAGACATGGAGAAGGACTTAGGGGTTATTGGTGGATTAAGAGCTGGACATGAGCTGGGAATGTGCACTTGCAACCCACAGATCCACTGTTATCTTGTGACATAGCAGCAGCAGGTCAAGGGATGCTGCCCCTTTGCTCTGGAGAAACCTCACCTGCAGTGCTGGGGCCAGCTCCAGAGTCCTCAGCACAGCACAGACACAGACCCAGTGGAGCAACAAAAATGATCCAAGGGTTGGAAACTCTCTGCTGTGAAAACAGGCTGAGAGTTAGGGTTGTTCTGCCTGGAGAATAAAAGGTTCCAAGAGACTTTCTGCAGCCTTTCAGTACTTCAAGGGAAGCATCAGGAAGATGGGATAGGCCTTTTGGCAGGGCCTGTTGGGACAGGAGAAGGGGTGGTGGTTTGAAACTAAGAGGAAATTTAGACTAGATGTAAGGAAGAAATGTGCTGACAGCCTGGCCAAGGTTGCCCAGAGAGGTGGGAGATGTCCCACCCCTGCAACCATCCCAGGTCAGGTTGTTTGGGGCTTTGAGCAGCCTGCTCTAGTTGCAGATGTCCCTGCTGACTGCAGGGGTTGGACTAGATGACCTTGAAAGGTCTCTTCCAATCCAAAGCATCCTGTGATTCTATAGAGAAAGAATCCTGCAGTCCTGCTCCTGGTAACAGCTAGGGCAGGAGGAAAGTTCAAGGAAGAAAACACATGCTGATAAAATTTATTAGCTACACTCTGGGACTAGAAATACAAATTCAAGTCCCAAGCACACAGGGTTTTCCATCTGTTCTCCAGCAGCAAAAGGTAAAGAGTCATCACCCTCAGAGTGCATCAGAAGCCTATCCTCTGATCACCTGGGGCTGACTACTGCTACCTTCTTTAATCTGGTGTCTACAACCATCAGAGCCCACTCCCCTACAGAGACTGCAGTGGCCTCACATCTCATTTCCACTGCTCTCAGAGGAAGAGCAACCAAAATGTGAATCAGCCATGCAGGTTCTGGCTCAGGTGTAAAGAAGGCAAAACATTTCTGCTAGCACTTACTCCCCTGGCTGTATGTACACAGTCATGCAGCCATTTCAATCCTCTTAAAGAAGCCAATTCCCTTGGTTCTGTATTAACTACACCAGCAGTTTGAAGTTCTGAAGCCTAAACTGATAAACACCATAACTCTGACCAAAGGCATTGTACAACCTAAGTACAATCATTATCTCTGCCCCCTCCCTTCTCCCATCCCACCTCCTGTGCTGTCTGACTGAGGAGATCACCCTGCCCCTGCAGCTTCAAAAGCCACAGAGCAAAAGAAGCTTCTCACCACTGAACCTCTGCTTTGTGAGGCTTTGCCACCAGCAGGAAGAGCTTCTGGTAATTCAGAACAAGAACTGGTTGCACTCCTGCTCACAGCAAGAGGTCCTAATGTGGCCAGGCAAGTCCAACCAGGCTCTTCACCAGCAGCCACTACCTAAATGAAGTTCTTGCTGGGTATCTTGCCTGCAGCTAGAGCAGTGGGGAGCCCAATTTTCACAGAGAGCCAACTCTCACTGATTTAACTGGAGGCACTGAGTCTTGCCATGAACACACACAAAGACAATGTCATTTAGAAACATGATATTTCTACTCAACTACCCAAAACATAAGGACTTCAGTTCCTTAGTTCCTCATCTGCAAGATGAGGGAGGGCAGCTCTTCTTCACATGCAGACAAGAGCCACCACCACCATAACACACATGAATTCCAACACCATAACACACATGAATTCAAGAAATTAAGGTCATAAAATGAGGACTTCTCTTCCCTGTAGAATAGAGTTGGTTGTCAGACACTGGAGAAGCCAAAAATACTATAGATACTGCTTGAAGTGAGTGATATCCAAGCCCTGCACCCTAAAGCAGCAAGGGGTTGAGGGACACCTGAGCTTGCTCATGAAGACATGAAGGTGGTGTCACAGCACACCTAGCAACTCATCTTTTGGCCCTGCCTCATTTTAGTTCTTTCTTTTGTAGTCTCAGCAGTTTTGGAGAGCATGGGGGAAGAAAAGAAGTCAGAAATGAAAAGCAAAGCCTGAGGGCAGAGATGGCAAACACCTGGTGTCAAACCCTTCCTTGGAGCACACAGTACAGATCTTCCTCACTCTGGGCATGGCCACTTTGGCTGCAGACAAAATGTCAACAAGAGGAGAACAGGCTGATGCCAGAAATAGCTTTCCAGGGCTTTGAAGTGGCTTATTGATGTGTTACAGTCCTTCTAGCCTTGCTCTTAAATATTATGGGATACAATGTCTAGAAATAGACACCCATCTAGATGCCCAGCTAAATCAAAAAGACCAACTAAATACTTGTCTGATAAAGCTGTAAAAGATAATTAATGTGCTGTTCCTCTTCAATGTTCCCACAGCATCAGGAATCTAGTCTGAAAACACTTCTTTGGGAACCCAAACTCTCCCTTTCCAGAGCAGCACCAGATATTAACTACTGCTCAAACATGCAAGCTTGGTTTGGAAGCCCATTTACTGTTACATTCCATAGGGATTCACCTTAAAAAGCCACATTTATTCCTGATAGGTTCCATCTGCTTAGTCCATCAAATTATGGACAGAAACAGAATTAAGACACAGATCTGGGAGTTACTAATTCAGATGGTGGCAAGTACTTCTTCTGGGATACCTGCTCTGAAATGCAACCCTTCCCTCCTGAAAGGTAAAAGGTATTTATGAAGTTATGTGGCTTTGGTGTTTGGCTTTTCCTTTAGCACTCACATTAGAGGGAATCAGAGGAAGTTTTCTAACAGAAAAATAAAGATGTCTGCAATTCCACCTGAAAGTAAAGTAGTAATTTGACTGCAACATCAAGTAGTCTAGAAAGTGGGTTGATCTTTACTTTGGTTTCTGGAAGAACAGAAACTTAAGCAGTAAAAAAAAAAGTAAACATTACTTTCATAGGATCCCAGCATGGTTGGGGTTAGAAGTGACCTCTGGGGATCATCCAGTCCAACCCCTGCTCCAGCAGGGTCACCCACAGCAGCTTGCCCAGGGTCACCTCCAGCTAGGCTTGGAATCTCTCCCCACAGGGAGACTCCACAACCTCTCTGGCCAGCCTGGGCCAGGGCTCCAACACCCTCACAACAAACAACTTTCTCCTCCTGCTCAGCTGGAACCTCCTGGCTTCCAGTTGGTGCCCAGTGCCCCTTGGCCTGGCCCTGGGCACCTCTGAGCAGAGTCTGGCCCCAGCCTCTTGCCCCCAGCCTTCAGCTCTTGCTCAGCATTGAGCGGCTCCCCTCTGGGGCTGCTCTTCTCCAAGCTAAGCAACCCCAGGGCTCTCAGCATTTCCTCCTCCCACAGATGCTCCAGTGCCCTCAGCATCTTCCTAGCCTCTGCTGGACTTCTCTCCAGGAGCTCCATGTCTCAGTGAAATCCTCAGCCAGCATCATGCAAGCTTTGAGCATCAGTATCCCAGATCCTCAGTCAGAAGGCATTACTGACTCCTCAAATGAACCTCCTGTGCCATGCTCTCATCATGAGGTGACCTTTCTACAGCCTGGTCAACCCCAGCACAGCCTAACCCAACCCTGACAAAGCCAGGATCAGTAGCAGGGAAGTTCCCAGGTGCACATGGTACCAAACCTCCTGGGGCACAACTTCCACAGATTTAGTGTAGAGGAACTTGGAGATCAAAAAAGCTTCAATAATTACTTCAGAACAACAGCTCAGAATTATGGCATCTCATTGCCCATCACAGCAGCTACATCATGAGTAATCATTGTAGCAAATGTTGGGAAGAACATGAACCCATTTGCATGTCTTTAAGCTGGACTCATCCCATGTGCTCCAAGCCTAACAACCAGGAGTGTGTGAAGCTCTGGTATTGAAGTCTGAGGGCAAAGTGAGTCATTGCCAGTGTCCCACTTAGTTGGCAGCACTCCTCAGCTGGTATGATTTCAGATACCCTATTCAGAGTTCCTCCCACATTTATCAAAGTGATTTATTTTTATATCCAAGTACAAAGCTGGCCAATATTGAAATTCTTCCATTTGCATTGAAAATGTCTGCACTCTTAGGTTTTTATTAAAGCCTGTAACTCAGCTAATGGAAAGATTACATTGCTTGGAGTCAAACTTGGGTGTTGCAGCAGCAAAAGTGAGTTCTGTAAGAAAATGCCAGGCTAGGAACAGTGGAAAATTCATCTGCAGAGTGGTGAGCAGAGCTTGTTCCCTCTTGTTGAAACAACATTGTTTGTTTCAGTGACTATAACAACAAAGAAATCTTATTAAGCCAAGATCTAACCCAAATTTATCACCCAGATGTATCAAAGGATCAACATCTAGAGAAACAAATTAAACCAATATATTCAAGTAAATCACATTTCCCCCAGACAAAGTGCTCCACTACTTTAAACCAAACTATTTACTTAGATGTTCCTCACACCTTTCCAAACTGCAGCATCCCATCAGCTTTCCAAGGCTAGGGTATCATCAAAGAGCTGTTGCCCTTGGCTCACTACTGGATCCAGCAAGAGCTGAGAAGTGTTCTGACCATTTTCAACCTCAGCATTCAAATGGCCTTTGACATGGAGCAAGGAAGAAAGGTTTCAGCACAAGAAATGTTCCTGCAGCTTCATATCACAACAAGCAAGGCATCCAAAAAGTCTGCAACCAGTCCATGGCACTGGAACACATGCACCCATCTTCTAAGAGATGGAAATAATTTAGGAGCCAGATGACTTTCCAATTCAGATTAAACTTCTTTTTAGCATCAGGCACTTTTGTATGACCTGAGGGTATCCAAGAAACATCTCTCATTTCTCTAAGGGAAGGGCAGATGCTGCAATTGAACCATCCAAATAAAGCTGTGCAAACAACCACCTTGCAGAGAAAGGGAAGTGGTTCTTGACAAGGTATCAACCATGTGTCTTCACTCACACCTAGCACTGCTTAATTCTGAGTTCATAAGCCATAACCACAGCATTAAGGTTGGAAGAGACCTCCAAGATCAAATCCAACCATCAACCTCTCAACACCATACCCACCAAACCCTGCCCACCACTTCTTGAGCACCTCCAGGGACAACAACTCCACCACCACTTCCCTGGGCAGCCTGTGCCAAGGAGGTTTGTCTTTCAGCAAGAAAGCAATTCATCCACAACATGAGAAAATCAGGTCACAGGCAAATAAGGCAACTCCAAAATCAACATTTTAAATGCAGCTTCAAGAGCTTACCTTCATATGTCTCCAAAATGTGCACAGTGTCTCCTATCTGTAAGGAAAGCTCATCTGGGCCCCTTGCATCATAGTTGTAGAGAGCTGGAAAGAGAAAACACTATCAGCCAGAGCAAGACAAAGCTTCCAGGGTTTTGTTTCTCCCCAGTTCCTTTGAATCTTACTGTTGCCATTCTCAAGGAGTCTGGAAAAGGACCTGGTAAAACTCTGAGCCACATCCTTGATCCCATTAATATCTTAATATCACCCATCCCAAGAAGTCACAAGTTCACCTTCCTCAGATGGTTCCTGACTCACTCCATGGTCCTTAGCTGCACAACAGCACACTCAACTTCTCTGTCTTCAGGACATTAGGTTCATTTTAATGCAGTTTGCAGCTAACTGCAACTGTCTTCTATCAGCTCAAAGTCTTGAGAAGACTCTGATTGCCTTCACTAAGGCTACAGGTGAGCATATAGTATCAGAATGCTTTGGGTTAGAAAGGACCTTTAGAGATCATGCAGTGCAAGTCTCTAGCAGTCAGCAGGGACATCTGCAACTAGAGCAGGTTGCTCACAGCCCCAAACACAACCTGACCTGGGATGGTTGCAGGCATGGGACATCTCCCACCTCTCCAGGTAGCTGGTGCCTGTGTTTCACAGAACATCTACAACATAAATTACAACTAGAAGATTTGGTAACTGCTAAAAAACAAAACCACCTTGACCTCAAAACTGATAATCAGTTTAGCCCCAAGTGCAGAAGCAGGAAGCAGCCAAGCAGGCACATGAGAAGGTCTAATCCCACCACGAGGGCAGGGCACAGTGCCCAGTGCTGCTCCCAGCCATGGCCATGACTTCCAAGCTCCAGGAGCTACTATTTATCCTCCTCAGAATTTATCCAGCTTTAGATGACAATGCTAACAATGATGAATATGGGACAGGTTGCCTTGCTTCTTTTCTCTGCAGTACCCTTCTTGCTGACAGATTCCAGAAGAGGAAGAAGTAGAGTTAAGCAGTATATCTTGAATGGAACCCCCCCAAAAAAATATGAAAAAGCAATATAGAAGGGAGAACACAGAATATAGGGTAAGATTCTATAGAGAGGAGAGGGTAAAAAGTCTTTCTTAGGGTATGAGTGGAGTTTTTGCCAAGGTAAGAAGAACAAAAGTCAAGTGCACCACAGAGAGACTAATATCAACAGCATTTAAATAGAGGCTTTAGAAAACAACAGAGTTAAACTGACATCAAAGAAGCCAAGCTACCTAGTCCTGTTCTAATGGTTTTGCTAACTTTTTCATTATTAAAGAGGAACCTTTCCCTCCCAGGTATCTGGCACAGCACATTTCAAAGCCAGAGCTGCTATTCTGAAGAGGGTTCAGTGAAAAATACATTACCAACAATTAATATTTTAAACTGCTCTGAGCAGAGGGATATTAACCATGGGGAGTACAGGGAACAGGCTGCTCAGCCACACTCTCCACAAGTGTCTTCAGCTCCTGTGCCTACTGCAGAAGTAGTCACACAGTTGATAACAAACACCTCCAAACTTGTGTGCTTAGAGTTTTCTCTCCCAACTTCTTCCTTCAGGTGTTTCCTTAGCTCCTCAACACTCACAGCTGGCACTAGAGTTGAGAACCTGTAGGTGCTCAACACAACCAAAAGATTCCCAGCATGCTGGGGGTTGGAAGGGAGCTCTGGGGGTCATCCAGTCCAACCCCCCCTGCTCCAGCAGGGTCACCCACAGCAGCTTGCCCAGGGTCACCTCCAGCTGGGCTTGGAATCTCTCCACACAAGGAGACTCCACAACCTCTCTGAGCAGCCTGGGCCAGGGCTCCAACACCCTCACAACAAACAACTTTCTCCTCCTGCTCAGCTAGAACCTCCTGGCTTCCAGTTGGTGCCCAGTGCCCCTTGGGCTGTCCCTGGGCACCACTGAGCAGAGTCTGGCCCCAGCCTCTTGCCCCCAGCCTTTAGCTCTTGCTCAGCATTGAGCAGCTCCCCTCTGATCCTGCCAGAGCTGCTCCAGTGCCCTCAGCATCCTCCCAGCCTCTGCTGGACTCTCCCCAGCAGTTCCTTGTCTCTCAAACTGGGCACTCCATAAGTGGCCTCAGTAGGACAGAGTACAGTGGGAGGAGAACATGCCCAAAATGAACTCAACTGGGGCCTTCCACTTTTGAGACCCCAGTGAGCAACTCACTGCCTCATCTCAGTCAGGAAAAATCCACATTATGGACAATTAAAGCCAGTCCTGTTCTCAACTCACACTTCAGCTCATCATTTCTCAAGCATGTAAATGGAATAACACTAAGGATCAAAGGCAGCTCTGAGTGAGAGACATGAACATTTATATCCCAGAGTGTTAACTGGTGTCTGTCATAACAAAGGTCACATTCAGGAGCTTCTCTGGAATGACCAATTCTTTAGACAGAAGATGATAAACAGCCAGTAACTACTGCCCAGGGCAGCTCCTGCTGACCTGAATTGAGTCAAGAGCAATGGCCATGGAGGGAAGATAGATCTATCTTGAAAAGTCTGTGAAAAATATGGCTACAAACAACAACAACAACAAAACCCATCAGTTTTAGCTTGCAGCAGCACTGACACATCATGAAGCCAACCACCAAAATAACTATAAAGTGCATTCCACCCCTGTGATTCCAAAACAAGGCTTCAACTCCACTGCTCACTCCCAATGTAAGCTAGCAGATAACTCCTTCTCAGGGTACTGGATGTAGGGTGACATCAGAAGATGTTCTGACAGCTAAAAAGGTTGGATTGGAGCAAACAAGAAGGCTTTAATTAAAGGCAAAGACAAAACTTGGGAGAATAAAACATGAAACTGGTATGCTTCTCTTTTGTCTGATCAACTTCTTTCCAAGTCTCCATTTCAATTATTTAACAGCTTCAAGTACAGCTCCTGTTTAACTGAAATATGTTTTGCTTCATTTGGAAAAATCCAGTTCTCTTTGTGACAGATTTTCAGCTTGGAGCTCTCCCAGCTCCATGCAGCATTAGGAGTAACCAACAGGAGCCAAGCTCAGGCCTCCTCAGCATCCTTGAACCCAGCATCCTTGCTCTCTGCTTTGGCAAGGGAGTGACACAGCCTCCTAAGTGAGAAGAGCCCTCAGTACAATGCACAAGCAAGATAAGGAGCATGGTTACTCAAGCACCTCAAGATTAATGACTAAGTCCTAGCCAGAGCAAGTTAACCTCATGATTAACTCTAATACAGCATCCTGATGCTCTTCAGCCATGCCCACACTATTTCTTTTCCTCTCTAACAAACTCCAAGTGAAGAGGCACAGCTAAGCTTCCCTACTGCACCCAAAGACTCTCATCCCCTTATCATTTAGAAGAATGCTGTTTACAATGTGTTGTCTCCTCCAGGGGTACATCTGGGATTGAAATAACTTCAGAGACCATGCAGAAGAGATAGCAAAGTCCCTGCAGCTCAGGAAAAAGGCTGCTTGCTGAGCTACAAACATACTGCAGAAGGAACACAGAAGTCAGCTGAGGCTTTTTTCCAAAGCCAGTGCATTTCCCTCAGCTTGGGCACTCTAGAGATCAACTATCTGGCTCATACACCACCCAAAATACAGCAAAAATAAACAAGCAAAGGAGGCACCTGGAAAGGTACCTTGCTTCCATGAGAAGAGGACTGCTCTCCCTGCAGAAAACCCTTGAGAAGATAAAAGGGCAGCTGCCCTCTGCTATTGCTGGCATGAGCTCCACACCCCCAGACACCTGCCTCTGACCTGTGTTCAGTTACACTTAGGGTCAGTCTGCAGACTAGAATGGGCACAACTCTCAGAGTTGTGGACAAAGACATCAAGAGCTTTATTTTCCAGTTCTCAGCATCATTAACTATGACTGATTCCATCTAGAGCTGTGGGAGCCTATTGTAATTCCCAAATCACACCTACAGACCATTATTCCCTTGACAACCCTGTTATAGATACCCTGGCACTAGCTTCCAACAGACCATTTCAACTGAAGCCTTGGATCTGAGCTGCTTAATAAAGTTCAGGTAAGCCAAAACCCTTGCTGATAGGGGGAAGCACCCAGGCACTTCAGGGGACATGCTGCAGATGCATCAACATCTGTGGCTCTTGAGATCTGCACTGATCAAAGCCAGCAGCATTTAGTATCAGAATGCTTTGGGTTAGAAAGGACCTTTAGAGATCATGCAGTGCAAGACCTCACAGTCAGCAGGGACATCTCCAACTAGAGCAGCTTGCTTACAGCCCCAAACAACCTGAGCTGGGATGGTTGCAGGGATGGGACATCTCCCACCTCTCTGGGCAACCTGGGCCAGGCTCTCACCACCCTCAGTGGAAACATTTCTTCCTTCTCTCAAGCCTAAATCTCTCCTCTTTCAGTTTCAAATCACCACCCCCTGTCCTATCACAACTGATGCTCCTAAAAAGTGTGACCCCATCTTTTTCCTAGGGTCCTTTAAGTACTGAAAGGCTGCAGTAAGGTCCCCCTGGAGCCTCCTCTTCTCCAGGCTGACCAACCCCAACTCTCTCAGCAGAGAGCTTCCAGCCCTCACATCNCCACATCACCTCTGTGGCCTCCTCTGGTCCTGCTCCAGCAGTCCCTGTCTGTGCTGTGCTGAGGGCTCCAGAGCTGGCCCCAGCACTGCAGCTGAGGTCTCCCCAGAGCAGAGCAGAGGCACAATCCCCTCCCTGCCCTGCTGGCCCCAAACCCCAGGACACAGCTGGATTTAGCATGTCTGTTAGTCAGGGTGGAGTTAGGTGACAAAGGCTGAACAGCATCCAGCAGAAGTATGGCCACTTGGGCTTTCAGCTCTGAAATACAAGCACAACTAGGATGTCAAAAGAGATCAAGAACCAAGTGACAGTGGCAAAGCCATCCTGAAGCCACCCCTCATTCCCACACCACAGAACAGAAGAAGGTTTCAGCACCAAAGACACTTTTCCTTTCAGCCAAGCAACTTTTTCTTTGGGTAAAAGCTCTCCCCCTGCTCCCCTCCTCCTCCTCCCCCCACCTCAACACCCATCTGCACAGAAGTACTGAAGTGCCCAAAGCAAAAGGCTTAGTGTGGAGCATGGAAAGAGCAATTTTTCCCCAGCTCTAGCTGTTGCCAAAGCAAAGAACAATGCCTAGGACATTCCAGTAATTGCACTAAAAACCCATTTACAGCTAAAGAACACAAACCTCTACTGAACTGCACTCATTAATCTGCACACATCAGAAAAATGAGGAGTGCAACACTGGGAGAATTAGAGAGAGGTGACAGTGGTGGAAGAGGAAAAAGCAAACAGAAGTAACATCACTACACACTGAAAAGCTTTTTTTCTGCCTGTCTGAAAGCTGAGGTATCTTAAGAGACCATTAAAATGTTACAGAGCAGCATTCCCTGGAATTACTTTGCATTAAAAGCTGTATTAATCATTCCCCACTGCTAAAAAAGCCAACTACATTTAACACATTATCAGCTTTATTTCACACTGGCTTCAAAAACAACACCTCTCCAAATCATAATTGTGCTTCCTCCATCAAAGCAGCCTGAAGCTTCAGAGGTAAAAGCAAAGTTTCTTGCAAATTCTCTACTATTCAAAAGAAAATCTGAAGGTTTTCCTCCTGTTTTCTCTCCAAGGCAATTAGCTGCTTTCAGTATTAGGGGGAGGCCTAGATCCTCTGTTCCTTACCTGGATAAGCTCCCAGTTTTCACAGCTGAGAGTAATAGAGAAGAGGGGGGAAAAAAGAAGTGTAGAAGTGAGGAGTTGTACCTAAGATTCCTTTGTTCAAGACTTATTTCACATGTGTAAGAACCAAGGGTAGGTCTTCCTGCCTTCCTGAAATCACTCTTTGGCCATTCCTGGTCTCACCAAGCTTGGTTCATGGCTCTTCCTCAACAGTCTAGTTGTTCTGTCACCTAAATACTGACATAAATACTTCTAAAGCCTGAAGATTCTCATTTAAGAAGCCTGCTTTCCCTCCTGCTCCACCTGAGCAGTAAAAACCTTGGGTCATCTGGAAACCACATTCCCACATAAGCCCAGGGGCACTGCCTCTACTACATGAGCCACACAGGACATGTGCTGAGGGTGAGAGAATCCTCAACCTGGGCCATGGTATCCCTCAAGCTGAAATCCCTGCAATGACAACCTGCCTTCCCTCTTCCCAAATGAGGTCACAAACCACTTGAGAGAAGTCAACATACACAGGAAAGAATTCTGCACTGAGAAAACTCTGAGGGTGGGTGCAGCACTGAATGCTGGCTGAGCAGAGCTTTAGAAAGAGCCAAGGGCCACCCAAGACTCTCTAAACAGAACTAGACACATCAGGTGCTGTAACAGATGGCAACACAGGGGAGCAATATGTTTTGCAACACAGCTGGTGTCTTACTGCTACCCAACATGAATTAATAAACTGAAGAAACTTCATCAATCCAAAGCAATCCCCAAACTTCAATCACATTGCCTTCAGAAGCACAGCCACCCTGTTGCTGAATCCTGCAGGCAGAGCTCAGGGAGGACAGAACAAGATGTATGCTTGTCTTACAAGGAAAGGCTGAGAGCCCTGGGGCTGCTGAGCCTGCAGAAGAGCAGCCCCAGACAGCATCTGCTCAATGCTGAGCAAGAGCTGAAGGCTGGGGGGGCAAGAGGCTGGGGCCAGACTCTGCTCAGTGGTGCACAGGGCCAGGCCAAGGGCCACTGGGCACCAACTGGAAGCCAGGAGGCTCCAGCTGAGCAGGAGGAGAAAGTTGTTTGTTGTGAGGGTGTTGGAGCCCTGGCCCAGGCTGCCCAGAGAGGTTGTGGAGTCTCCTTCTGGGGAGAGATTCCAACCCCTGGGCAGCTGGAGGTGACCCTGGGCAAGCTGCTCTGGGTGCCCCTGCTGGAGCAGGGGGGTTGAACTAGATGATCCCCAGAGGTCCCTTCCTACTCCACCATTCTAGAATTCAGTGGTTGTCCTTTCTTCACCAATTAAATAAAGAAACTAGAGTTCTGAATGGAAGATTTCCAAGAATCAAATTCAAGTTCTTGCTTTTCCTTCTCTTCCCTTTTAAGCCAGATCCTTTCTTTTTAGGGAGCTGCTGAAGATGCCATCTCTCAAACAGCTTTCTCCCTCCTCCCCCTTGCTACTTCATCTGTATTCAGAGTACTTCCCCACTAAGTACTGAGGGTATAAAGCTGAAACCACTGCTAAAAAAAAAAGAGATATCATTATTGACTATAACAGCATTAATAATGTGCCATAATGCAGAGCTAACAAGAAGCAGAGTCATGAACATCCAAATCTGGGTTTAATATTAAAAGGCCATTAACTGGAACACATTGTATGCAAGGAGTAATCACCCCACCTCAAGCTCTTAAGACTGCCTTCTGTAAAAGGAGCAAGCTGCTGATTTAGACAAGCAGAAAACATTATCTAGAGGCAGATGTCTTGGCATCTGTGTGCTGGTAACAAAGAAGCAGAAAGTGAGTGAGTTTTGATGTTCCTTTTGAGTTTCTTCTGTTTCACTGGGGGACACCAAGCAGTTGTAAGTCAGCTCTTGCTCTGGTGAGCTTCCAGGCAGCATCTTCTGAGTCAAGACAGTTTGACCATTACTATGTCATTTCAGTGTGTTCCAGCACCCAAAGTGGAACACAGGGAGCTCCACCTGAACATGAGGAAGAACTTCACTGTGAGGGTAACTGAGCCCTGGCCCAGGCTGCCCAGAGAGGCTGGGGAGTCTTCTTCCCTGGAGAGATTCAAAATCTGTCTGGATATGCTTCTGAGTAACATGCTCTGGGGTGACCCTGAGAAAGGAGGTTGGACTAGATGACTCCTGATGATCCCTTCCAACCTTCACCATCCTGTGACCCTGCCACTGACAGTCCAAGCAGACTCTACCTGAAGTCTCTGCACAATCTGCTATGCATAAAATGCATCAAGGTCTCTGCTGGCCATGAGAGGAAGGCCAGAAGAGTTCAACTCTGGAGGGGAGGAGGAGACAGTTCAGCTTCCAGTCAGTGCTGGCAGGGGAGTGTGAAGTGGACATGAGTCAAGTGAGCAAAGCTGGCAGCAGTGATGCTCCCACACCCATTCCTGGCTGATGTGCCTCCAGCTGCATGTCCTTGCCTCTTCCCTTCACAGAATCACAGAATGTGAGGAGCTGGAAGGGACCTGGAAAGATCATCTAGTCCAACAACCCCTCTGCCACAGCAGGATTCCCTAGACCAGGCTGCACTAAGCATTGCTGCCCACTGCATCTTTCAACCAAGGAGTTCACCTTGCTCAAAGCCTCAGCACTTCTGCAGGAGCTCCACAGACAACTTGGAGCAAATGGGGAAACCAGGAAAGGCAGCAGCATGTGGCCAAGCACAGCAGAACAACATCAACTACAACCAACACTGACTACAGCCTTCAGAGAAGGTCCCAGACAGTTCAGAACAGCCCTGCCAAACACAGAGGAAGGTGCAAACACCTCCAAACACAAGCTCAATCCTAACACCAACTTGTGAAAAGGATTATTTTAGAGCTAAGTGCACAGTCCAGGTAAAGCCTTACCTCCTCCCAGCCCAGTGCTGCAGGCTGAACCAGCACAAATTCTGCCCACAGCCTACACAGGAACCAATGCTCAACCACAAGTGACCACTTTGGTGCTGAGGTAAGACATCTGGCTACTCAAGTGATTAGGAGCAGCACCCTCTTCCACAGCTTGGGTAGAAGATGGGCATAAATGAAGGACACAGCCAGGTCCTCAGGACCTTCACCCTTGAACAAGATGAAACAGAACCTTGAGTCACTTTTCAGCTGCTGCTCTACACAGAGCCAGCAAGAATGAAGTCAAGTTAGATCTGGATGAGGATGTTCACAAAAATCAACCCCCACTGCACACATCTTAAGTCCACCTGAAGATGCCTGATGCCTCAGTTCCCCTGTTTCCAGCTTTTCCCTCACTATTGCAGCAGGTCTCTAGTGCACCAAAACACAAACCTGGCAAAGAGGGTGCCTTTCCCTAAGCATTTCTCTAGCACCCAGCTTAATGGCACAGCTATATTTTAATAGTCATTTCAAGGACTATCAAAAGCCAGTTCAACCCAATAAAACTGCTAGCACACTGCTGTGGAAACAGTTAGCAGAAGAATGGCCACTCTGCACTGCAATGTAGAGCTGATGAGGCAGAGCAGAAAGCCTCAAGCAAGGGAAAAGTGGGGTGAGGGGAAGAAGTTTTCCTTTCCTCCTGTTCTTCCTCCTCAGCATTTCTAAAAGGGAAACCAGCCTCAAAGTTCCTCTGTTGCTTTCTCAGAAGAGCTTATGGAGCAGGGAAGAGCAAAGGAGGAGTGGTAGGCTTCTTACACTTCACACCTTAACATATTTATACTTGTCATCACCTTCTTGGTCTTGCAGTCCTTCAAGCTGTCTCCTACAGCAAGAACTACAGAGAAAGCACAGATCCTGAGTCAAATCATCTCTAAGGAGCTTGTTCTGCTTTCTTAGAAGTAAATCAGAGGGAAGAATTACCTGCCAAGAGCTGCAGTTTGAGCCACCACCACTTTCTCTTCTCCCCAGCAGCCAGGCTATTGCAGAGAGAGGAAATACATACTATTTTCTTTTTCCTCCAGTAGTATCTAATATTGGAATGAATGGAGAAGTGTAGCCACAGCAGCAAGGCAACCAGCACTGAATGCATTACAAAAACAGCAGCATTTTGCAAAAACAGGGGAAAAAATTGTTTTCCTCCAAACCAGTAAGAAATCACATGCCTCATGCTGCTGTCAGAGGAGAAGCAGAGCTGGCTCAGGAAGCAGCTTTAACAAAGAGTCACTGTCCAGCTCACTCCAGGCTGCAGAGTTGGTCTCTCACCCTCAGCCCCTTCCACTAGCAAGGAGGTTTCCTTACAGAGCTGTCAGAGGGAGCCTGTAGCCCTACAAACTCCTGCTTTCCCTCTTCAAGGGAATCCTTTGGATCCAGACTAGTGTTCATGTTCATTAGGGAAGATAAAAGTGAGGAGGTATAACTGCTATGGCATTGTTGCTCTTTGAAGATCCAACACTACAGTTTATTTGCTCCATGATTCAAATAGACAAGCTTCTGGGAAGTGAGGAAAACCAGAGCAGAGGAATACCCAAAAGTTTTGCTTACAGATGTTGAACACCACATCTTTATGAGCAACAGGAAACTACATTTATACCTGCAAAACTCAAAATCCAGGAATCCCAGCATGGTGGGGGTTGGAAGGGACCTCTGGAGATCAGCTAGTCCAACCCCCCTGCTCCAGCAGGGTCACCCACAGCAGCTTGCCCAGGGTCACCTCCAGCTGGGCTTGGAATCTCTCCCCACAAGGAGACTCCACAGCCTCTCTGGCCAGCCTGGGCCAGGGCTCCAACACCCTCACAGCAAACAGCTTTCTCCTCCTGCTCAGCTGGAACTTCCTGGCTTCCAGTTTGTGCCCAGTGGCCCTTGGGCTGTCCCTGGGCACCACTGAGCAGAGTCTGGCCCCAGCTTCTTGTCCCCAGCCTTCAGCTCTTGCTCAGCATGGAGCAGCTCCCCTCTGGGGCTGCTCTTCTGCAGGCTCAGCAGCCCCAGGGCTCTCAGCCTTTCCTCCTGCCAGAGCTGCTCCAGTGCCCTCAGCATCTTCCTAGCCTCTGCTGGACTCTCTCCAGCAGTTCCTTGTCTCTCTGGAACTGGGGAGCCCACAACTGGACCCAGGACTTCAGATGCAGCCTCACTAGGGCAGAGTAGGGCACTTCAATCCCTTCCAGTGCTTTCTTGTATGCCACTAAGTGCATTTTAAAACAAGGAGTCAACAGCAGCAGTTGTGTTTGTGAGGCAGTCTCAGTCTCCCAGGAATTCTGAGCTGCTTTTCTGCACACTGCTACCCACCACCTGGCAAGTCCATGACAAAAAAAACTTGTCCTATTTATACCTAACTGTTAGTGAGCAGCATCAGAAGTGTTTTGCACTGTGCTGCTGACTTGACCAAGGTGACAGAGGTGGAAGACAGACTGTCAACAGCTAGAGGCATTCCTCTGACAGGCTGTCAAGGAAGGAGGCAGAGTTAGCTACTGCCATCCCAAAGACATACCTTCTACAGAGCAGCTCTGATTTGAAATGAAAGCTCAAACACCTCCAAAACCAAACTAAAAGAAAGCCACAAGCCACTTTGAAGGCCACCTCACTGGAAACATGATCACTAAAACCACTGCTTTCATTACACCACTTACCCTTTATGATGGAAACTGCAGTGATCAATGCACAGAAGCAAGAAAACAACCAAAAAAAACCCCTAAAACAACAACAGAGGAGCCCAAAACATCTATGATTTTTAGACAGCTTCATTCACTGGTTTAGATATTTTTACTCCAAAGATAAAGCAGTAGATATTGCCATACACAGAGGCCAAAGCCACCAGCCAGGAGAGCAGGCAACATCCTCACTACCTCACACCAGACAGAGCAGACTATAAGCTTGAGTATAAGCTTTCTTTTCTATGTATTTGAGCTACAAGGGAGCCATAGCTTGTCTGAGGCAAAAGAGTCCAATTGTTCACATCCAATCCCAAAGCAGAAGGACAACAAAGCAGCCAAGAGCACAAGGTTTTCAAAGCCAGGTGGTATTGCAAGGCAGAAGCAAGGACAGAGACACAAAGCTCACCACACCACAACAGTCTCCATAGCACCTGAGGGAACCAGAACAGGCTGCAGCTGGGTTCCTTCTTCTGATGCACTGACTAACAGGAGGTCCCTACAAGTCAAACAAGCTCTGAAGAGCAAATCCTCTTTCAGCTCTATTACTTACATACCAATAATTCAGTAAAAATGCCACTTCTTGCCATCTTGATTTTAGTTTTTATTCCTACACTCCTATTTGGGAAGGATAACCTTATCTTGAGCCAAGAGAACAAGTTTAGAGGTTCCCACAGACTCTTATCTCTAACTTTCCTGACCCAAGGGACATGCTTAACCATATCTCCATGCAGCCATTAAAACTGCAGAGCAACCCCTCCTTTGGAATGCCCTCTAGATACTGTCCTCTAAGCCAGTGCCTTGAGAGCCCACAGTCATTCCAGGGTCAGGATTTGCTCTCTGCACTCCTATGCACAGCAGACTTGAATTGTTCACCATCTGCAGCAAGACTTCAACACTCAAATTGTCATCAGCTACTTCCATTTGGCTCAGCAGAGAGAGATTTTCCTATTCCAGGGTCCACTAGAGGAATACTTTTCACACTACCAGTTGCTCTCTTTTCACTCCACTTCTGCTATGCAGCCTCCCCTACACATAACACTACACACAGTCTATGCTGAAGCAGCTCCTCCAAAGCTCCCAACTCCATTCACTGAACCATTCCCTACTGCCAACACTTTCCTGCAGACCAGCTGGCACCTTCAGGAGGCTGTTAAAGGATACAGCATCAGCTGGGAGGCAGGCAAGCAGGCATGCTGCTGGAAACAACAGGAGAGCTTTCCATAAAAGCCTGTGTCTCCACCCTGTGCAAACAACTCCCTCTAGCCTTCTGCAGTGACCAGAGGGCACCTGAGCACCAGGGTTTGCCATATTTCTTCTCTTTATTCCACATATTGAAGCTCTCCTCTGCTAACAGCATCATTGAAGGTCCTTCTGTATTACCTTCGGATACAGTGTAGCATCATCAACTACTACTTTGCCATCAGTTACCTTCTCCTGGGACCCAGGAGCAATTCAGCTATGTTCCCTAAATACATATTAATCTATTCCTTTCAACTTCAACCTGAGTGATATCAGGACTTCTGTGCTTTCTTCAGAGAAGGAAGCAAGCAGAGCAAACACAAACACCTATGGCTGGGCTTCCAAAAGTCATTTGGATGCTTGAACTGGCTCTCAGGCACTTCATGCTTCATATATTCCCAACAAATCCCAACTGGACACCTGCACTAACCAACAAATGCTGTCAAAGCTCCTCAGGAGTTGTGCCTCCAGGAAGCTCTGCTGGCAGCCAGTTCAGAAGTCACCACCTCAAGCAACAAGCTTCACAATCCCAGAATGGTGGGGGTTGAAAGGGATCTCTGGAGATCAGCTAGTCCAACCCCCCTGCTCCAGCACAGTCACCCACAGCAGCTTGCCCAGGGTCACCTCCAGCTGGGCTTGAAATCTCTCCCCACAAGGAGACTCCACAACCTCTCTGGGCAGCCTGGGCCAGGGCTCCAACACCCTCACAACAAACAACTTGCTCCTCCTGCTCAGCTGGAACCTCCTGGCTTCCAGTTGGTGCCCAGTGCCCCTTGGCCTGGCCCTGGGCACCACTGAGCAGAGTCTGGCCCCAGCCTCTTGCCCCCAGCCTGCAGCTCTTGCTCAGCATTGAGCAGCTCCCCTCTGGGGCTGCTCTTCTGCAGGCTCAGCAGCCCCAGGGCTCTCAGCCTTTCCTCCTGCCAGAGCTGCTCCAGTGCCCTCAGCATCTTCCCAGCCTCTGCTGAACTCTCTTCAGTAGTTCCTTGTCTCTCTGGAACTGGGGAGCCCACAACTGGACCCAGGACTCCAGATGCAGCCTCACTAGGGCAGAGAGCCTCTCTTGAGGTCCAGAAGGAGGACAACTCTCCACCATGCACTAACAATGCCCTCCACACATGGACACAAACTCTTGCTTCCCTATGGCAAGCTCCAGAAACTTTTACACCTAGCTCAGCCTGGAAGCTGCTCAAACAGATTTGCAACAACCTCAATATTCTCCAATTTGGACAGTGGAAATGTTCAAGTGCCAGAGCTAACCTCAACAGCTAAGATGTACAGAACAGAGTCCTTGGAGAAACCAAGTGCCTACAAGCATGTCTACCAATTATGCACACTTACTTCCAGGCATCTCCATAAGTTCCACAGCAAATCCTGCATCACCCACTGCTTATTTTCTACTGGATAACAGATATGTTGCTATTCCAACACCCTTTGGTAAAAAAATCAGCCACCACAAACCTCTGGAAACATGTTGTGAAAAGGTCTATGTTAACAACAAGACTAAATAGTATTAAAAAGCCTCCAAAATCAAGCATAATGGCCAAAGTTTCCTTCAGCTATTCAGCCATCTGTTTGGTTTGTCATCTATATGGACACATGAGTACAGAAAAGAGTTCTCCATGTAATTATTTCTCTTTAGTTACAAAGCTCTATGAAGGGGAAAAGGATTTCCAGAGATCCCTCCTGTTCTGCTGATGAAACTGGAGTTCAGCAACTGCTGCTGCTGCTCTTAGAAGCCTTCAGAATCCAGAATTGATCAGAATTCAGACTTCATGCACTAATTACAGAAACAGGAGAAGACAAATAATACTATAAATAGAGAAATGTTTTCACAACTCCAGCCTGAAAACATAGATAAAGTTTCAGAATTACCAGAATTATCTCTTTAGGAGCATTCTTTTGGTTGAGATAGGGCAGGATTTGAGTGTTCCCCCCCCAAGCAAAAGGAGGGAAGTAATCCAAGCAGCTCATTAAAGAATTCATTAAAGCATTATACAGGAAAAGGCTGTTGTCAGAACAGTCTTAGGATCAGAAAAACACAATTAAACATGCCTTTTAATCTTACAAAAATAAAAATAGGCTCACTTTTCAGTGGTCCAGCTCCCTCTCAAAGAAGACCCAAGAAGACTACTCCTATTTCCTAGAGATGGTGATCAGCCACCACTGCTTCCAGACTTGCAGCAAGCAGAAGAGAGCTCTGACTGACATCTCCAACAGTAAATACTGGATTAGCACTGGTTTCTCATTTTGAGCTTCAATTCACTAATCTAAGTCATCTTTCAGGTATTTATCTCAAGTTGGACACATCTCCAGGTATTTAACAAGATCTATTGGATTTCAGGCCTGAAAGATTAGATAAAGCATATCCTGCACATGCTCTACAGCCAAGACTGGTTACATCCCAGTAAAACACACAAATATCTCCCAGAAAAATTACTGCAATGCTTAAGCCTGCAGTTGCAAGCTGACAGAAAGGCTTCCTGGAGATGTTAGATTAAGTTGCATCCAGTTTAGTCTCTCCTTTCTCCTGCAAGTTTTGCCTATGCAGAAAGGAAGAGGCATTTATAACACAAGCTGGGCTAAATACAGCAAGCACTCTACAATTAACATCCTATCAATGCACCTAAATCAAACCTTTCTGGCAAGAGAAAGAAATAGGAAAACCACAAATTTCCCCCCAAAGGTACTACAGGAAATTTGGATGGAAATTCAGGAGTGAATTAATACCAAACACTTTAAATCAGGACCTTGTCCTACTGTCACTTCCATACTTGGAGATGCTGCAAAGTCTAAATGCTCATCTTGGGACAATGTTAATTAACAGCTGAAAAAAATCCCTAAACTGACTGAAAACTTACTCTGCAGAGTTAAATAAATTATCAGCAGTATGGCCATCAGCAGCCAGCTGCCCACAGGAAGTCAGTGTGCTCTTTACAAGTAGTATTTCTGGTAAATGCCTTCAGGAATCCTTTGTTGGAACAAGCCTGGTTTGTAAGGTTGGCACTGACCTGGACACTTGCCTCTACTGAGCCAGCAGCCTTCTGCCTCTCTTGAACTGGGGAGCCCAGCACTGGACACAATACTTCAGCTGTGGTCTCACTAGGGTACAGTAGAAGGGGAGGAGAACCTCCCTCAATCCTCTGCTCACACTCTCAATGCACCCCAGGAGACCACTGGCCTTCTTGGCTACAAGAGCACATTGCTGGCTCCTGCTGAACTTGTCCACCAGCTCTCCCAGGTCCTTTTCCATGAAGCAAATACTCCAGAGGCACCTTGACTCCATGAGCTTGGGACAGGTCAGAGCACAGTCTGGCTGTCAGTAACAGTACAAAGGTAACCATCCTGTCTTAAATCTGCCCTAAACCATCACAGTCCTCCCTCAAAAAGCAAAGCAGCAGTGCTTGGCCACACAAGTTCCAGTGCTTTCAACAGCACTGCTCATACTAAATTCTTATTTTCCTTTCCAAGAGTCATTACAAGAGCAAAACTCAGTCACCACACTTGACATATGAGCTTTGTATCACCACTTAGTCCATTATAGCCCTCTCTTAGTAATAAAAACAACCAATATATCTCTCTACATACCTGGTTTGAAGATATTTCTTTATACACCTTTGGAAAAGCTCTCTCAAACCCAGAAAGGCCCTAAAATATTCTAACCTTGACATGCAGCCAAAGCCCATCCTGTTTCAAAGCAGCTAAAACCAAGCTACTTAGAATTTGCCCTGTCATGACACACAACAAAAACTCACCAGCAACAAGCAAAAACACAGGACCTCCCAACTGGTGGGGCTCACAGTAAAATCCTTTAGTTATGGCTTGGGTTTTGTTTGCTTGTTGGTTTTTAAAGTAACATATGTGTAGGCACCCACCCTGCACAGTACTGAGTATCTGAGCAGCTTGCACAATGCTGGCTAAGGACTGCACTAAGACATGAAGCTCCTGGAGAGAGTCCAGCAGAGGCTAGGAAGATGCTGAGGGCACTGGAGCAGCTCTGGCAGGAGGAAAGGCTGAGAGCCCTGGGGTTGCTGAGCCTGGAGAAGAGCAGCCCCAGAGGGGAGCTGCTCCATGCTGAGCAAGAGCTGAAGGCTGGGGGCAAGAAGCTGGGGCCAGACTCTGCTCAGTGGTGCCCAGGGACAGACACAAACTGGAAGCCAGGAAGTTCCACCTAAAGAGGAGGGAAAACTTCTTTCCTGTGAGGGTGTTGGAGCCCTGGCCCAGGCTGCCTAGAGAGATTGTGGAATCCCCTTCTCCAAAAAGATTCCAAGCCATCTGGACACAACCCAGAGTAACGTGCTCTAGGGAGCCCTGCTTTAGAGGAGATATTGGACTAGATGACCTCTGGTGATCCATTCCAACCTTAACCATTCTGTGATCTTGTGCCTGAGAAACACAGACACAACCTCCAGTACTTGCAGCACCCTGTCCACTTAAGGGAAAGCTTGAGCACACCTAGATATGCCACAGAAGTACAACAATTACACAGGTACAGACAGTTTAAAACGCCTCAGTCCTCGAGCTATACCTTGTCTCTGACCCAAAGCACACCACTATGAAGCACCTACCCAGGCATCATGTGCTGCTCTGAAGTAACAACAGCTCCTTGTACAGATATCCAGCCCTTTCTTCATCAGGGCTTTGAATTTATGAAGCTGTCCAAAGCCATGAGCACCTAACTGCCAAGCCAGAGCCTGTGCTGGTTTAACAATCACAGTAAGGGCACATCTACCCATGTTTCCCAGTGATTCATTAACAGCAACAGAGGAAAGCACAATCAGAATCCTGAAACTTGACCTTTAAAAGGTCCCTTCCAGCCCAAAGCATTCTATGAAAATGAACAGGATCTCTCAAAGAACACAAACCCTGGAGCCAGGCAGTTCTCCTTCTACATCTGACCACATAGGGACACATGGCACTATTCTTCTAGTTCACCATTTATTAATAAAGGATTAAACTCTCACAGCAGTGGTCTGATTATTCCACATCTGCACATACATGTTAAGTATGACATTTGTAGTAACCATAGCAGCACCAGTTCTACCTCTCACTGCAGTTTTGAGCCCAAAGGGTCAAATGACAGCAGAAGGCAAGCGGATTTGCAAGCTCCTAGAGCCACTTACCGCTATCTCAGACATGCTATTCACACTCACACACTTCCTAAAGCAGCTCAGGACATCTCCTCTCCACTGGCATAAAGGAACAACATCAAAATGACAACTTCCACACCAGCCTAAAAGCAGGAAATGAAAGCCTGAGCAGCCACAAGCCACAGCCACTTTTGGGACATAGAGGCTACAGCAGCAGACACAAGCAGCTTCTGGGGCTCTCTGAAAGCTTCTCATGTTCCTAAAAGTGAGGAAGCTGTACATCCACACAAACATCTCAACACAACCACATGCCTCCCACCAGACCCAGGGTGAGGGATGAAATACAGAGCTAGGGGCTGAGACAAACAAGAAGAATACAGAGCAGCAGGAGTAGAGAAAAGCTACTTCAACTAAGCTAATCATTCTCCTGTTTCAGATCATCCCCCACATGTTCATCTAATAATTCTATTATCCTATTATATCCACACCCATCCAACCTCCCTGTACACCAAGCCCTGAATTCTCTCAGGAAGTGGAGCTGAGTCACGTTCCCAACTGCCTGCTGAGATAATGCCTCTGCACCACACAGCATTTTAAAGCCAGAAGTTTAGTTGCCATGTGTTTGCTGGACACACAGCAGCATCTTCAAAGCCACCCTGAGAAGTGGGGAAGGTCTGAGCAGGAGCAGCCCTTCTTAACACACACATTGTATCCCTACTGCAGTTTCAGCAAAGGTGTGCTGCAAGAATTTATTCCAACTGCATCACAAGCACCAAGACTTCAGGACTTAGCTGTGCACAGGCACATGCTAGTCAAGAGGAGAAAGAAGTCTATTACATATACACATGCAGATTTCATATCAACACCTTACATTTCTTATACACACATTTCTGAGCTCCCAGGATTGCAACAGAAGCAATTCAACCCACAACAACAGATACCTTCCTGTTATTCCTGCTTTGGTGAAGCACAGACACTAAGTATATATCTGCTACTAAGATAAGAGCTCAATTAACAACCCTACTTTGAGCAGGCAGCTCTTTCTGTTACCATTTCAGACAAGACTGACCCAATGTCAGTCTCCAAGACTGGTCATGGCAGAGAATTAAGAAGAAAACTATTCCTATGTTAGCATGGTCAGCTTCACACTGCCTTCTCCACTTCTGTTTGGGACTAGAACTGCTGCACAGAACTCCACAACCACCAAGTTCCACACCCAGCAAAAGCTAACCCACCAGAAGTCTCCCAGTGTACAGAAGTGCCCTTTTTAACACCACAACCACACAGAACACATGTAGCCAAACTGAATACTCAAGTTTCCTCAGGAGGAAACCCAGCAACACCAAGCAGCAGCACTGCCTCCCAAAACAAGGTCTAACTGCCAGTGAATTGCAAGGTTTAACTAGCTCTAAATCTGATTTGATCTCCTTGCAACACTCATCTGCCTTCCACTCTCACACCCTTGCAGTTCAGCAGAGAAATGCCCTAATTTCACCAAGGAGCATCCCTCCACAGCTAACCTGCAGGGAAAAAAAAGAAATAAACTAGCATAGAAAAACAAATCTCCTGGGGAACTACAACAAACTTCTCCACAGAGGAGTGGATACAAACAAAAAACAGGTGTTCAGCACCAACCCACTACATAATCTTGTGCTTTTTTGAAACTGTGTAACCATTTCTCCTCCTAAATTACACTTCGGTCTAGTTCTTACTTCCACACACCATTTCCCCACACCAGCTAGCCAAATACACTCCAAGTGTATTGTCAAATACGCAGCTTTTTCCACACTTATTCTCTCACCCTTTCCAAATCACTTCCAAGACATCAATTCCTGGAAAGCCAGGTCCACACATCACCTCTGCCACAGCAGTAGGCTATGAGAGTTCCTGCAGAAGAGGAACTTGCTTTCAAATGTCACTGCTTTATGACACTAGTCTACACCATGCAATGATTTACTCCTCATTCCAGCCTTTCAGAAATACTCTGCCCAGCCCACACCATAAAGCAAGCATCTGGAAAACTGAATCATTAGAAACTGCCATCTCCACCATGTCTCCTTGGTTTTTGTCCTGCATCCTCAGCACTGCTCACAGCTCTCACACAGAGTAACTGGCCAGCTAAGATCTGCTACTAACTTCCAACTCACACTGTTGTTTTCTAGGGATGTACACAGAGAACTTAACTTCATTCCTAAAAATTCACTTGGCCTCTACTTAAGAGCCAGAAACTCCCTTCTTCCTGCTCACACTGTTGACACAAGGCTTAGCTGTGGGTACATATGAATAGTAAGTTGTTCTTCACATCCAATAGAGTCCAAGAACCGTGGCAGACACCGAATTTCATCTTTCCAAACTGAATAAGCACATTTATTGTTTCCTTCCCCAAGGCAAAAGCTCTCATACATGCCAAGAGTTTTCTTCTCCATAACCCCCAAAATGAAAAGCTTTTGATCAAAATGAGACATCCTCAACATCACAACAGGATCTCTCGGCACAACACTGCCCAAAACCACCAGAGCTGGTTCCGTTTAATTCAAGTAGAGAGATTTTAAACCACCGGCGGAGAACAATCCCCCTCTGTTCCGAGAGGGACTGAAGAAGCACAGTACGAAATGGATCCCCGGGACAGAGGAAACCCCTCATCTGTATGAAAATCACACTCCCTGCAAAACGAAGCAGCTTTTTCCCTTGGGAAGCCTTTCAAACCTCCCTTCTCCTCAAAGAGGGACAGAGAGGAGAGAGCACCAGGCATCACCATGGCGCAGGGAAGGGCTAAGCACCCACCACAGCTCCCACCGAGGATCCAGCGCTGGAAGCGTATCCTGTTTAGCTGCCATCAGGGAAAGGGAAGGGGGAGAAACCAGATGTAAGAATAACTCAAAGCCTTCTCCTAGTCACAGCAACACTCAGGGAAAAGAAAATTATCTACCGAGGAAAAAGAACTTTTTTAGCGAGGACGACTCCAGCGTTCCCAGACAACTTTCCCTCGGCAGATCCCCGCGGGGAGCGGCGCGGGTGGGGGCTGCAGCCGGCGGAACAGAACAGAAGGGAGCGGAGCGGAGCAGGGCAAAAGAGAGCCCAGACCCACCGGACCCCGAGCCCCGGAGGTGTCCTGAGGCTGCCCGAGGAAGCTCGGGGCCGGAGCCCGGCTGCGGGGTCAGAGCCGAGCCGAAAAGGGAAAGGGGAGGCCCCGCGGCTGAAGGGGGTTCCAACCGCGGGCAGCCGCAGCGCAACAGGCGGGAGCAGGGAGCCGGGAGGGTCCTCACCTACGCCGTATTTTTCCTCCCTTTTGGTGGGAACCCAGCGGGTCATGGCGCTTGGGAAAGGGAAGGGGAGCCGGGCCGGAGCGGACCGGGATGGGATGCGAAAGCCCCGTTCCTACGCCGCCATTTTCCCAACCGCGGGACGGGAAAAAGTTTCTACCGACGGCGGAGTCATGTGGTGCGGGCGGAGCCAGCTGCCTGGCGGGGCCCCGGGCCGAGCCCGGGCCAACCGAGGGGGAGGCGGGGGACAGAAGGGCGGACAGCCCCGGAGGGCTGAGCCCGGCTAGCCTGTCTCAGCTCCCGTTTCAGCGGCCCAGCCGGGCCCAAGGGTGCTGAGGGGGCCGTGGGCGTCCCAAGGGTGCCAAAGGACCTTCCCCCCACCCGCCGCCTCCAGCCTGACGCTGCCGGCAGGAAAATCCTCAAGGTCCCGTCGAGTCTCTACACAAAGGAAAGCAGGATGGGGTGGTGCTTCCCGAGTTGTATAATTGTATTCCCAGTACACCTGGCCTCACGCTGCAAAAAAGCGTTTCTTTAGCCAGCTCTGTACTAAACTAGCATGACCTTTCTCAGTGCCATATGGTCAGGCAGCTCCGCGAGAAGGATCCCAGCCTTCTTCAGGGTGCTTGTTCCTGAGAAACCGCAGAATCCTTAAGGTTGGAAGAGAGCTCTGTCCAACCATCAACCTATCACCCTCATGACACTAAACCATGTCCCTCAGTACCACATCTCTATGCTTTCTAAACCCCTCCAGGGATGGTGACTCCACCACTGTCCTGGGCAGCCTGGGTCAATGCCTGACAACTCCTGCAGTGGGGAAGTTTTTCCTGATATCCAACCTAAACCTCCCCTGGTGCAAACTGAGGCCGTTTCCTCTTGCCCTCTCCCTGGTAAACCAGGAGAGGAGACTGATCCCCATATAACTACAACCTCCTTTCAGGTAGTTGTAAAGAGAGATAAGGTCTGCTCTCAGCCTTCTCTTTCCCAGACTAAACAACCCCAATTCCCCTAGCTGTTTCTCCTAAGACTTATTACTCAGACCCCTGACCAGCCTCATTGCCTTTCTCTGGACACACTCCAGCGCTTCTTGGTCCTTCTTGTAGTGAGGGGCCCAAAACTGAACACAGTATTCGAGATGCAGCCTCACCAGTGCCACTTGGATTTTTCTTTGAGCTGTGATCCCTGCAGCCACCTGGCCCTCAAGAATTTCTCTAATTCCTTCCTAGAGATGCAGCACTAAACAAAGGTTTCTTCTTCTGAAGTTGAAGAGCAGCAGGGTCTCTGTACTTAGGTGTTGCCATGTCAATGAGCACACCATTCTGAGTAAATCCTTCCTTGGCCATAAAGATAAGAAACCTTCCACATTCTAAGCCTAAATAAAAAACCTATTCCAAACTTAACATCTCCTAATTAGAGTGGGATTACAAGAGAATGAGCTAGGGAAGTGAGCTTCCTGAACCCATCCCCTGTACTCTTACATCAAGGACCATGATTTAAAAAGAAATGGTCTTTAGAAAAACAAACCACACACACAAAAAAACCCCCAAAACAAAGAAAAAAACCCTGTGTAAAATCAGAAAGCAGAAGAGTAACACCTAGGAGGAACAAAGAGAGGTGAAATGTCTGACTGGGTATTAGTAGGATTAGTTCTCCAAAGGAGAAGCCCCATACTGCAAATATAAGAATAAAAAGATTAAAATAAGTCCTCTTCTGAAATGAGGGTTGAATCTTTTCTCTCCCATTACTTTCATTGATCTTTAGGAAAATAAAAAGCCAGTTTCTGCAACAGCTCTCATTATTGCCAGATGTTTGAGATCAAGTAGTCATCTAAAACATCTGAATGAGTCTACTCCTCTTTCTACCTATCTGCCCTTTTCCCATCCTTGGGATTTGTTTTCCAGGTCACCACCTACACATTCAAACTAATTTAACTTTCATTGTTCCTGTCCTGTAGAATTCAAAGGTCATTTTGACAGAGTGAACTGCTGCAGAACTGCTCTGAGGAAAGGGTGAGAGCCCTGGGGCTGCTGAGCCTGGAGAAGAGCAGCCCCAGAGGGGAGCTGCTCAATGCTGAGCAAGAGCTGAAGGCTGGGGGCAAGAGGCTGGGGCCAGACTCTGCTCAGTGGTGCCCAGGAACAGCCCAAGGGGCACTGGGCACAAACTGCAACCCAGGAGGTTCCAGCTGAGCAGCAGGAGGAGAAAGTTGTTTGTTGTGAGGGTGTTGGAGCCCTGGCCCAGGCTGCCCAGAGAGGTTGTGGAGTCTCCTTGTGTGGAGAGATTCCAAGCCCAGCTGGAGGTGACCCTGGGCAAGCTGCTGTGGGTGACCCTGCTTTAGCAGGGGGTTGGACTAGGTGACCCCCAGAGGTCTCTTCCCACCCACAGTAAGATTCTGTAAATGGGAATTACATCTACCTAAGTCCACACTTGAGGCAGGAAGTATCAGTAAAGTGCAAATTGGAAGTACCAATAAAAAGTAAGATAAAAAATTACTTAGAGCTTCTACATATTAAATCCATATTCTATACTACAACAAAATACTTTGACATCAGTGAAAAAAACCTGCTGCAGTTTAGCACCCCCACATCCAGGGATAAACTATAACTGTTGCTCTGTCACCCAATGACCCAGCAGAGAAAGAACATGAGATAAAGGAAATTAAAACTGATAATGAAACAGCCCAACTAATATCAGTATGTGGTATCCAAAGTCATTCTTACCTGGCAACTGTGGAATAGTCACCAAAAAAACCCCCCACCCAGAAAAAGCAGTCTTCAGCAACAAGAAGAGAAGCAGAGTCAGAAACAAAACCAAGCAAGAAAGCCCACCTCAACAAAATTTAGTCCTCATGACCTGCAGGCAGGTTATTCAGTCCAAAACTGTGGGTTTCATCTGCCAGACAGGCGAAGTTATGCACAGTAGGATGATGTGCTGTGCTTCTGGAGCTTGCAGATGGTCTATCTGGTGTAGCCCATGGTCACCATCATGTGGTGAAGATCCTGACCTGAGGGAAATTATTGGGCACCAGGTGCAGATGTTTATTCTTGTTGAGGAGCAGGGCTGGGTCAACCACTAAATGAGTGACAGGTGCTCTCTATGGACCTCTCTCCTCTCCCAAGGAGAAGAGAAAGGGAATAAGGGAGAGAGACTGGTGGGTTGGGAAAGAAAACTAAAACAGTTTGAATGAAAATAATCACAATAAAATAGATACAAACCCAATATTGAACCCAGCCTTCTGATGGCAAGGATGTCACTGTCACCACTGATGCTGTGGCAGCACTGGGGGAGTCCCAGGACTCAGGGGAATTGGATTCCAGAGCTGGATTCAGGATCTATATTCAGAAACACATGGATTGGGAAGGCAGAATGGACAGAGTCCTCTTCAAACACTGGCCATTGAAGAAGAGACTTGGCTCTGGCAATCCTTCAACTTTCTCCTGAATGTGACACCCATGGGATGGAATCCCTTGTTGGTCAGTTTAGGGTGACCTCTCCTTTCCCCTCCTCCCCCAGGTTTATCTCTGACTCACTGCATCCCAACAGGGGACAGAAGATTTAGCTGTGACCTTGGTCTGCACAGGAGCAGGTATAAGCAAGAGCCTTTCTTGCAGCCCAAGCCTTGGTAGTAACTCTCCCCATGGAGTGTTGCTCCTGCTAGCAGCAGGCACTGCCTGGGAGAACATGCTGTGAGCTGCAGAAAGTGCAGCCCTGAGAAGAAACAGCCTCTGAGAAGTAAAATCACTGAACAGAATTAGTTCTGTTCTACCTCAAAGCAGGACAATTCTTCATTAATCTGGGTAATTGTTACTCTAATAAATAAATGCACCACAGGGACTTTATCCTCTCCTATAGTATGTAGAAGTTCCACTTGAGTAGGACCAACCTGATTGCCAGATCTCCTGGTGTTAAGCAACCAGCTAGCTTTCAGTAAATGTTCATCCCACTGTTTAAATGCCCCAGCACTCCTTGCTTTGAGGGCAGTCATTAACAGTTCATTGCATCCTGATGCAATGGCACCAGTGTCTGGTGCACAATTGGGATGTGATCTGTCCACTCAATGCTATGCTTTTTAGCCCAGCTCTTTCCAAAATGAGTCCTGTTGCCCAACTCAATTCTTTCTGGAGTGCCATGTCACCACAAGCTTTGCTTTTTGAGGCCCAGAATATTGCTACATGCAGTGGCATAGGGCACAGCATGTTTCCAGCCATCAGGCATTGGCTGCCACCACAGTTAGCACATGGTGTTTACCTTGGCGTGTTCATGGAAGGAGATACAGTCAGTTTGTCAACCAACACCCTCCTGTTATCTGATCATGGTCTGTAACAGACCAGGGGTGATCCCATGACCAACACAAATCACAGACTCACAGAATGTTAGGAGCTGGAAGGGACCTCAAAAGATCATCTAGTCCAACCCCCCTGCCACAGCAGGATTCCCTAGACCAGGGCACACAGAAGCATGTCCAGATGGGGTTGGAATCTCTGCAGAGAAGGAGACTCCCCAGCCTCTCTGGGCAGTCTGTGCCAGGGCTCTGCCACCTCAACTGGGAAAACATTTGGTCTTGTGTTCACATGGAACCTCCCGTGCTTCAGCTTACAGCCATTGCCCCTTGTCCTGTCACTGGCCTCCACTGAGAAGAGCCTGACCCCATTCTCCTGACACCCACCCTTCACATATTTAAAAGCATAGATTAGGTCACCCCTTAGTCTCCTCTTCTCCAAGCTCAAGAGCCCCAGCTCCCTCAGCCTTTCCTCCTCAGGAAGATGTTGCAGCCCCTTCAGCATCTTGGTGGCTCTGGGCTGGACTCTTTCCAGCAGTTTCCTCTCCTTCTTCACCTGAGGGGCCCAGAACTGGACACAATATTCCAGATGTGGCCTCCCCGGGGTAGAATAAAGGGGGAGAAGAACCTCTCTTGACCTACTGTCCACACCCCTTCTAATACACCCCAGAAAGCCTCAGTGATGCTGAGGAGGGTCTATAGTAAGTTTTTATAGTCATCATTTTCATTTTGATGACATGTTACAAACAGAGCTAATGCCATTAGAGTCTTGATAGCCAGTTAATACTGCCCCTCCTCACCCACAGGGCATAAATACCCAAATTCTGGGGGTTTTAACAGCTAGGAAAAAGATAGGGATGGACTGGAACTTGGAGAAATTGAAAGACTTTTGTTTCCTGGTAAGCATAATCTAAAATACCCTCCTGAAAACTTTTCTTCACCAAATGGTAAAATGTTCAAGCTGCCATAGTTTACATCCTTAGGCATAACATGTTTCCTCACCCTGGGCATAGATGTTTTTCATTTAGGAAAAGGAAACTGCAAAAGGCTTCTTTCCATAAAACCTGCAAGTTTTATCACATCATTATGTCCACCCTTTGGATTCTCACCTGCTTTGGTTTTTGGGGTTTCTTTTTAAATGCATCCCACTGACTTGGAGACACTTCTCTTGGAGTACAGAAACATTCCTTTTCATCACATGAACTCCAGGAAATCCAAATGCAATATTTGGCCATGAATGATATTTGAAATTCTTGTCACAGAGATTAGGAGTAGCTTTTGAAGAGGATGAATGGAAACAGAACAGTTCCCCTGCCTGAAAAAGATTTGCAATAAATAAGAGTTACTCTATAACTGTACAGATGCAGTCAAGTTATATTTCATACTGCACATGAGTAAAGGAGAAGAATATTTGTCCTTCTCAGTTAAATAACACTTTTTATCTTTCTGTAATGTTGTGTTTCATTACCAGGCTTTGTAGGTAAATTGAACTTTTTCAGTCAAAACAGAGAAGCAGTTATTCCACACACACAAATTCCTTTTGGAAATGGTTCTGCCAGGAGGTGATGTGGAGGACTCCTAACATCATCTAATAAATGTTTGGATTTTCTTTTTCTATTAAAGACACTCTGTTGGAAATGTTATTGCTTCCATTCCTGACACTCATCATCTATTTTTTGCTGTACAATTTTCATTTGGGATGAATGACCTCCATGCTCTAGATCATTTCCATGATGAATGGCTACATATGTTCCATATTTGGGTATATACAAAGTGAGAGATTTTTATACCTGATGGAAAGAGACTTTTAAAAAACACTCTGGGGGTGTTTTTTGGTTTGTTTTTTGTTGGTTTGGGTTTTTTTTTTTTTACAATGCCTTCCTTCATCAGAATGGAAATAAAATTAAGTTTATGAGTTTGTGTCACAAAAATGACTTCAGCCTTGGTCTCCTGTCTACCTTATACATGTCTGATTATCCTGGGGAGATGAGAACTTTCAGGGAGAATTAAGAGGCCAAAACTGAATTTCCTTTGACATTTCACTGACTCTTACTCAGCATTCCTTCCTGCATTTGAATTTTTATCTTTACAGATGATGGGACTGCTAGGAATACAAAGGCAGATTAATTATTTTTAAATCAGAAAGGAGATAAAGTTACTCAGTTCAGAAAGGAGATAAAGTTGTTCAGTTCTGAAAGGAGATGAAGATACTAATTTATTAAGTCATATTTTTTTTAATTAAAATGTTAATGTTTTAGCCTAAAAAAAATGAGGCTTGGTTGTCTGTATTGGAAGTGAGAGCTTCATAATCTTGGTTCCTTCAGAAATACTGCAGACATTTCATGTTGGATTATACTGCAAGCAATATAGTGAAGACCTTCAGTGGGTCTCATGTTTAAATGCAAATGTGTGAACATCTCTCAGGTACTCTTCAGAAATGCATAAGCCCTTCCTAAGTGATGTGTTTTAGGATATGATTATCATAGATAGAGATACAGTTTACTTTGGACCCTGGTATTTTGTCTTGAGCTCTAGGATAAAGTTCCATGAGTTTTAAGAAGGCTGCACTAATCTTAAGTGGCTTCATTTCTACAAAAGGGGAAAATCTGTTTCCTGATGGCATCAGAATGTAAGATTTCACATTCTTCAGAGCAAAAATGCAGAGGGGTTTTAGGCTGGCTCAGTCTCTGTCCCTGTGTGCTCTGCACAAACACCATTCTCACCTTGCTCTGTCAGAAGCATGGTAGGTATCAGCTTGGGTGGCATGTTCATTTGGTTGACAGGGTGTATCTTGGGCACTGGCAAGGAACTAGTTAACTTTGGATGGAAAGTTTGCCTTGCTAATGAGAACTTTCTCTGCAGGGTCATGAAGCAGTGTATTTACCCTGCTGTCACCCTTCTCAGGGAGGATGTTTATTCCTGCAGGATTGAGGCAGCTGAAGTACCTAGGAAATAGTGTCAGCAAGTTCCAGCTTATCCAGCTTGACTGTAGCCCAAAACTTCACCCAGTCTAGGTTTGCTTTTTCATTTCAGAGTGAAATACTTAGCAACATGAACAAGATTCACTCACCTGGGTGTTCTGTTGCAAACTTCAGAGTCAACAAAGCTTAATTTTTCATCAGTTCCTCTTGTGAGCTGCACTTTAACCCTTGCTGAGTAACCCATGAGTAAGAGCTCAGAGTTTCATTGCAGATTTTACAATCCAGCCCAAAGCTGTTAAGGGAAAAAGGTAGGACAAATGGCTCCAAAATACAAGCTAGCATGCAGTTTGTTGTTGTTTAGTGGCAACTTGGTCCTCTGTAAAAGCTTTAAATAACCAACAATGTAAGTTGTTCAGTGTTTTGGTTTTTTCTCTTTAGTGTTTACTGACACTTTTTATTTTGTATGTTTGATATTTGTGCTGTAAGTGACATTATTAACTGTATTTACATGCTGGACTGTGTCCAAAGAAGGGCAATGAAGCTGGGGAAGGGTCTAGAGCACAAGTGTTGTGAGGAGGAGCTGAGGGAGCTGGGGTTGGTTAGCCTGGAGAACAGGAGGCTCAAGGGAGACCTCACTCTCTGGAACTCCCTGAAAGGAGCTTAGAGTGAGGTTAGCTTTGGTCTCTTCTCCCAGGTGACTAGAGACAGGAGAAGAGGAAATGGCCTCAAGTTTGCACCAGGGGAGATTTAGCTTGTATATTAGGAAAAATTTCTTCCCTGCAAGAGCTGTTAGGCATTGGCCCAGGCTGCCCAGGGCAGTGGTGGAGTCACTACTTCTCAGTGCCTTCCTTTTGTCTGACCTAGAAAAGCAGCTCAAAATTCTCTCCTGTCATGCTGAAGAAATGTCACTCTATTTTCAGGAAAACAGAGCATGGAGATGAATCAAATACAACAGAGCTGGTTCCTATATTCCTGAGCTTGCTCTGGCAGTGCCCAAACTTCAGCTCTCAAACTCTTTATGGGGAGGTGTTTGGAAAACAGAAAGTTGGGAGTGTTGTTCCTTGCTCTGTAATCATAAGTTTGTTGTGTCACCCACAGGAGCTACTCACATCTATGAAAGTTCTTGTCTGAAAAGGAGGAGATCTGCTTCCACACCAGAAGCCTCTGCTTGAAAAAGGCTGATTTACTTATTGGATAAATACTGATAAAATGAACCTTTTCCCATTATTTACTGATTTGATAGAGAGCTACTGGTAAACTGAACCATTTTCCAGAGCATTTTGAATATTCCTTCTCTCTCTCTCTGTATGAATATGTATGTGTGTCTATAAAATACACAGATTTCCATAAACTGCAATAAAAGTATTAATATTCTAGACAGGAATCCAATTTTATCTTTAAGCAGCATTTACAGGGGGTTGTTAAATCATATCATGGAAGCTTTGTCTAGACACTTTTCTCACTGGCCAGCTGAAGGGTTTTGGTTTTTTTCCCCCTTTTGATTGGTTTTAATGTATTTCCTGGAACAGAAAGTCCCAATAATTTGTTTACAACCTTTTCTGGAAATGAGAGCAGTTTTAGAATATTCAGAACTGATAGTAATTTTTCCAAAGCAAGCCATATATTCCTGGAGCCTAAGTGTTCTCAGGGAGGACCATTAGCTGTAAGTTCTCTCAGATTGTTATAAAAAGAAGTTATTAGTTTTTGGGTTGGTTTGGGTTTTTTTTTTTTTCAAGTGAAACATTATCAAGTGTGTTACTTGGAAAGGAGCAAAGCTTGCTTTCAATAGCTGGAAGATGTTTCCATCTGATGATTTTTATGATGGCTTACTATATATAAAAATGACCTGATGTATTTGACAGTGGAAAATCCAAATTGTGGCCATTATCAAATCCACCACTGCTCTGCCAGTCTCAGCAGCCAGGCAGAGACCATGCCATGGTTTGAAGTCTCAGCAGTGGTCACTGGAAGAAAGGGTAAGAATTTTTGGGGGTTGGTTTCTTTTTTTCTGGGCAGCATTTTAAAGCTGCTGCCTTTGTTCTCTCTACCCTGGCCTGGGTCCAGGCTCTCTGAAATCAATGGTATGTCTCACGTTGATTTTGGGGGGCTTTAGCTGGAGAGCAGCTCTGGAGCAAACAGGTTTCAGGCTTTAGATCTCTCAATCACAAACATTAAACCAAGCCTGACAAAAAGGATCCTGCTTTCAACAATGCTGCAGGTGCTGTTCCTAAGGGCTATGTATGTTTCCATTTATCCTTGAATGCACTTTAATCATGGACTATTACTTTTTTCCACTCCCAGGCTGTGTACTTCTGAATCACCTCAAAGGCATAAAAAGAATGTTAAGACACTAACAAAGCTGAAATACATGTATGAAGCTGAGCTGTCACCAAAGGCCACAGGTTCATTTGTAACACATTTTTGGCTTGGGTTGTTGGTGTTTTTAAGTGAATTTGCCTCATCCCAGAATCCCAGCATGGTAGGGGTTGGAAGAGACCTCTGGGGATCATCCAGTCCAACCCCACTGCTCCAGCAGGGTCACCACAGCAGCTTGCCCAGGGTCACCTCCAGCTGGGCTTGGAATCTGTCCCCAAAAGGAGACTCCACAGCCTCTCTGGCCAGGGTTCTGACACCCTCACAACAAACAAGTTTCTCCTCCTGCTCAGCTAGAACCTCCTGGCTTCCAGTTTGTGCCCAGTGCCCCTTGGCACCACTGAGCAGAGTCTGGCCCCAGCCTCTTGCCCCCAGCCTTCAGCTCTTGCTCAGCATTGAGCAGCTCCCCTCTGGGGCTGCTCTTCTCCAGGCTAAGCAGCCCCAGGGCTCTCAGCCTTTCCTCTTCCCAGAGATGCTCCAGTCCTCTCAGCATCTTTGGAACTCTCCTATACTCTTCCCTCCACCATTATTTTGTTTTAAATTGAATTCTCTTTAACTTCCATCTCCCTGCTCTCTAAGAACCTCTCCACCAATCAGACAGGAGGAAGTGAAACCTCTTAATTAGATGAATAAAGCAGAATTAGTCCTTCTAGGAAAGTGAGCTTCCCAACTCTGCAGAACCTTAGAGTGTTGTTTGATTTGCTCCCTCCTGGAGCAGCAAGGGCACCAACCCTTCCCTGCTGCAAGGGCAGGGTGCATGCATTGATGCTAGAGGAGGTCCATATGAACCAGTGAAGGTGAACAAGGACATGAGATCCTTCTTGAAGGTTGCCAAAGCTGGTAAAGCACAGAGAGGGGGAAATGTTGTTTTGCAGGACTCTAGTCATCCCAGGAAGTGCCTGCTGGTCATCCTGCCTACAAGGCAGCAGCCTGCTCCAGAAGGCTTCTTGGGCTGCACACAGACACTGGCTACATCTGCTGGTAGGTTTTCAAGGACATGCCACAGGTTACATCACCAGACACCTTTGCTTGCATAAAGGAGGATGGTTTCTAAAGCCACACTGCCCTCCCCTTCACCTCACTTGCCTGCCTGGACCACCACTGCCTTCAAATGCAGAAGATTCCCTTCCCAGTGTAGAGCAGTCTGTGCTTATGCTGCTATCAAAATGGTCCCATTTTGATTGTTCTTCTAATGCTTCAAAAATGGAGCTTTTCATTCAACTTCAGAGTAAGTTTGCTTCTTTTATTTCTTATGTCTTTGATGTCTGCTCCATCAGACATGGAGGAAGCTTCCAGCAGCTTCTCACAGAAGCCACTCCTGTAGCCCTCCTGCTACCCAAACCTTGTCACACAAACCCAGGACACTCAGCCACAAGAATTGTCTTGTAAAATCCTAGTTTCCCTTTCCTAAGCCACTCTGACAGGCAATTATTCATGCAGTCTGCTCTCTGCTAAATGTTTTTTTCCATGCTGTGCATCCCCATCTCTTGATTGCAGGAATGTGCTCCTGTGAATTATAATTATAAGTAAATATGAACTGGTGTGTATGAAATGATTTACTAGACCTTTCATGGCCACATGCTATTGGTTCTGTTCTTCTGCATTCTACAGCTGGAGGAGCTGTAAGGAATAAGTTCTGTATTTTCATTCTCTGGATTATTTTAAGAGTGCTGTTAGTATTTACTACAACTTACTTTGACCAAAGCAGGAGATGTTATGGATAAAGAGTTTCTTCTGTGACAAATTGGTTGCTAATGTTTACATTTCAGGACAACATAAAAAGAAAACACCCAAAACTCTTAAAGTTTGTTCCTTGAAAATGAATATATTCTAGAGATATAACAAGATGAGTCCAATTCACCTTTCTAATGGTTCCATTTTCAGCAGATACTTTCAGGCAAACAAAAAGCATCATGGTTCTGAACATTGTCTCCAGGTTTGGCAGCTTTTGAAGAGCAATTCAGGTGATTGGGAGCATAGCTTTTCTTTTTATTAGGTAAGAATTTTGTCTAGAGCTTCTCTGCTTGTAAAGAGTTGGAGCCTGGTTGAAGCTAATCATCTAAGATACTTTGTGGCCAGTGGAGAATGAAGATATCTACAGATAAAAACTCATCCTGATTATCTTTGGTGTGTTAGGATGGAATAAGTCATCTCCTAATGGTGTCCATCCTTCTCCTTACTTGGGCCTTCTCCTTAATTCTCCTTACTTCTCTAGACTAGACAACTCTTCAGGTACTAAGACAAACTATACTTGTGAGTAACTGAATATTCTATAGGGATAGAGTGAAAGATTTTCTGCTGGGGAGAGGTTTATGCACCCACCATGTCCTATTCAACTTCATAAAGCAGCCATTCACCATGACCTCACTCTATAGAAGAGGGATATATTTGAGCCATATCAAGTACAAATTCAAACCCATAGAAAAACTATGGCATAAGAAGGATGTGAAATTTGCTTTTTGGCTTCAAAAATGAGCTGTGGGATGGAAAAGCATCAGGAAAGCAGAACAATAGAACTAATAATGGGGATTTTATAGGATATGAAGTATTTTTACTCTTGAGACAAATACTGTTGACTGGAATGCCATGGCTTTGTTTCCTCAGAGAAAACATCTGGGGAGGGACTTTTTAGGAGGTCAGGTAGTGATAGGACTAGGGGGAATGGATGCAAACTAGAGGAAGGTAGATTTAGATTGGATATTAGGAGGAAGTTCTTCCCTGTGAGGGTGGGGAGACAGTGGAACAGGTTGCCCAGAGAGGCTGTGGAAGCTCCATCCCTGGAAGCATTCTGGGTCAGGTTGGATGGGGCTGTGGGCAACCTGATCTAGTGGGAGGTGTCCCTGGCAGGCAGGGGGGTTGGAACTAGATGATCTTTAAGGTCCCTTCCAACTCTGGTGATTCTGTGATCTGAGGTTGTGTAAGATTCACAATTTTATTTACTTTTTAAAATAGTATCACTTCCATGGCTATGTAAAGAACAAATCATGCCAAGCCAAAATGATGACTTTTTAATTCAAGTCTAAATTAGTGACATAAGGAAAGGAGGTAACATGAAAGCATCTAGAATTTACTAAGGCATTTGACACAGCCTGTCTCCAAATTGTGTTTGCCAGAGGAGTCAAAATGGATTACAGAGAAATGCAATTATGAGTACAAGTAATTGGCTGAAGAATGTATTAGGGAGTATTGATAAACATGAGAGTGCAATCATGGGCCCATGCAGGCCTTTATGAGGGCTACACCACACTGGGTGGAAGGAGGTTTCTGCTTTAACTGACTTGTTGGCTGCTGGACCTGGAGAAATGGAGGCTCAAGAAGTTACTTGAATATGCTTTCCTTAATTCCTTCAGTCAGAGAATCATTTTGTTTGCCAGAGACCTTTAACATCATCAAATCCAGCTGCAATCCAAATATTGCCAGGTCACCAGCAAACCATGTCCCCTCAGCACCTCATCTCCAGAATTTCTCCAGGGATGGTGACTTCACCACTGCCCTGGGCAGCCTGGGCCAATGCCTAACAAGGCTTGCAGGGAAGAATTTTTTCATCATATCTAACCCAAACCTCCCCTGGCACAACTTGAGGCCATTTCCTCTTGGGAAAATACACCTGGGGAGAACACATCATCCTCCACCTTGTTCCAAGCTCCTTTCAGGGAGTTGCAGAGAGTGAGAAGGTGTCCCCTGAGCCTCTTCTTCTCCAGGCTAATCAACCCCAGTTCCCTCAGCTGCTCCTCACAACACTTGTGCTGTAGACCCTTCAGCAGCTTCATTGCCCTTCTTTGGCCCCACTCCAGCACCTCAATGTCCTTCTTTGAGTGAGGGGCCCAAAACTGAAGCCAGGGTTCAAGAAGCAGCCTCGCCAGTGCTGAGAACAGGGAGAAAGTGAAGGCATCGTCAGGCAGCAGAGATCTAGAACTTGGTTCTGATTGCAGCTATAGCTATTTTACATCCATTTAGCCTTACCAATTCAGCAGAATTGTTTTCTGTGTTTTAGTGTTGCAGGCAGACTTTCCAAGTCCAACATCACCTCCTGTGCAGGGCTGGCACCTTTTGAAGCTGTTTCCCAGAGCTCACCCCTGAAAATACTAATTAAACCATCATATTTGCTCATGACAGGCTAGCAGAAACTTACAGACCATGGAGTTTTCTGATCCAGCATCTCATGATGGAGATGAAAATGTCCTTCTGATGAGAGCTGTAAGGCTAGACAAGAAATAAATGTAAGGCACTCAGTGTCAGCTTAACAATTGCCTTCCCAGTGAAGAGCAAACCTGAGTAAAACACAAGCTTGGATTATATACCAAGGAAGCAGCAGGCTGGGGTGAAGGTAATAATTGGCCTGTTTCACAATTTCCCCTTCTGTGTTTAGTTACAGCCCTTCAAAGACAGTCAGAACTACAATTTTGGGGTTGTGGTCCCAGTTTTCCCTTTACACTAAATGGTCAGGTGGGGACAGAGGTGGTGAATTTGGTTGGTTTTGATGAGCAAGATGGGCTACTAAAATAAACCCCAAACCCACCAGGTCTGGAATTATATAGAACTAGATGAAAATTAAGCAAGAGCTAGACCTTAGTGCTCAGGCTACAGCATCACAAGGGTCTGTTGAGCAGTTGAGAGAGCTGTGAAGATTTATCTGACTGCTCCATCAGTTATAATGAATCTAAAATTACTCCATCCAATGAGGGATAGGGTATGGATTCCAGACACTATACCCTGCTGCTGCTAGGACCATTCCTACCACTTCTAGTCTGGCTAAGAGATGTCTCATCTACTTAAACCAGTTCAAACAGCAACTATTTAGACTATGCTTTCATCTAGCTTCCCCCAGTGATTCCTGAAGGGAGGAAAATTCATCTCAGTTTAGAATCTGTGCAAAATAAATCACAGAGCAGTGTAGGTCAACTCATCTTCTTCTGTTGCATAAAGTTAGGCTAAACAACTGCATCCAACAAGGAGCTACTCCACCAGCCAGTGGAGGTGCATGGGATTCTTAGGTGATAGACAGTAGTACATGCTATTTTGGTTTTTCCCTCCCCTACACTTCTTGTCCTACCTGCAAACTCCACTTCTGCCATGCCCTGCTTCTGTAGTACAAGGATCTACACTGAAGACCTTCAGGCAGACTTGGCTCCACCTCTGCTGTGCAAACTACATCAACACATACAAGCAAACTGGACAAACTTCAGAAACCAGTAGCAGCATTGCCATGAACTAAAAGATGGTTTTCTTCTTCTTTTTATTGGTTTTACCAAGAAGAGCAGAACCAGATGATCCTTAAGGTCCTTCTCAACCTAAGATTCTCTTATGCTTCTCTAAGTAGATTCTCTAATGCTTCTATCAGCATTCAACTGATAGAAGGAATACTTTCAGGTGGGAATGGTTTACATATAAAAGGAGCCCGTTTGGCCAGACTGTTTCAATCAATTCAATTAATTGATTACACTCTAATAATGACAGGTTGATAGAAAACCATCAGCTCTGGGGAGCTGCTTTAAGTGTTTTCTCTTCCCCATAAGCATAAAGCAGCTCCACCTGCCCAGAGCTGAGGCCACCTGGGCTGGTAAACTACAGAAATGAGCCCTGAGCTGATATAGAGGAATATAATCATTCATAGTAGCTTTAAAAATGTAACTGCCTCAGTATCCAGTAATCAAATAGCATCAGGACCTCTAATGACCTAGCATTCTTCATTTTTATGTCCAGATCAAGAAGGCTCCAGCACTGAGCAATGTCTTGTCACTGGTGTGAGTAATGACCCTGAAAAGTGGACATTTTCCTAATTTGCTAAAAATAAGATGTTACATCTCCATGAAAGCAGGCTCTCATTCCTCTGGGTGATTAAATACTGCTCTGAGATGTTATGTTACATTAACATCTCTATTTAAACAGAGCCAACAGACTTCCTGAAGTTCAATCTTCAATCCTCTTCCCTGTGTGGTGGTCTCCCAGGGAGAATATAACACATGAATGGTAGAGTCATAGTCATAATGAAAGTAAAAGGGCTTAACACTGGGGCTATGAAAGTAGTTTTCAAGCAGATTTCAGTTTCCCTTCTTGAAATCAGGTTTTAAATCTGGTAAAAATAGAACATCCATTTACAAGGGTCTATTTAAATGGAGTGAAAATAAAAAGCTCCCTAGTTTAGCCACTGTGTTACTGCTTGCTTTTATGAGAACTGTGTCACTGATGGAACAAACACTGCAAACATTTCCTGATTTCTTTCCTTCTATTTGGGAAAAAACCAAAATAAAGCAATAATTCTTTATTTTCCCTCTGCCTGATATCTCTCCTCAAGTTATTTCTCTTCAGCCTCAGTGATAAATGGGACTTTGCAGGGAGCAACTCATAAAGCTCTGATAGTTTGGGTTTTGCACATTGCTTCTATGCATTTTGAAAGAACACTGGATCTTAATAAACAGCCATGAAAAATTAAATGTACTGATCAGTTGTACCAACAAGCCTTTGGAAAACAAATTCCAAACTTCACTCATGTTTAGTACTTCCAGGGGGTTCTGTTTGCCAGATTCCAGTGCAGGAATTTTATATCCTTTCTCTTTCTTTGTTTTTAATTCACCTTTGCCTATTTTTAGATGTGCTTTCCCCAGAACCTTTGGAAGCATAGCATCCTTTCCTACCTTCCTTCCTTCCTTCCTTCCTCCCCAACCCAGTAGCACTAAAACTGGCATTTCCAAGTGGGGATCTCCACAACATTCCTGGGAGGTTCTTTCCATCTATCCCACTGTAAGTAGGAGTTTCTCTAGCAGCACAGCCTGGCTGTGAGCACAGATCCTGACCTGTGAAGAACACATTCACCCCTGACAACTTGTCTGTGAGGTCTGGAGAAGTCAAACAAGCTATGTAATATTGTTCTATTCTCTCTAACAAAGTTAATCTCCATTTTCCAATTAGGCTTTTCTTTTTTTATCAGTTCACACAGTTAATAATATCTGCAATTACTAATATAAATTTTAGTTAATAGTCTCTGTTAACAACTGACTTTATATGAATTTATCTCACATTTAAATATCTGTGGTCATAATAACTGAACTCATTTAGGACTAAATGAGTTTTCAGCCTGGAGCAGTTGATAGATTGCATGATTTCCTGTTTGGTTTGGGGTTTTTTTTTGTTATTTATACAGCTAAATATAAGTACAGCTTGTACTTTATCAGGAGCTCCCACTTTAAATTACACCTAAGACACAAATGGTTCCTGAGGCTCATAAACAATATACAGGAGAGTCCTGGAGTTCTTCATTCTCCTGCACTATTCTTGACAATTCCTTTTGAAACTCATTAGCAGAGATTAGGCTCTGAACTGATGGCCAGGAAGAAAGATCAGGGATGGAATGCTGACCCAAAAGCTATCAATTCTCAACAGAATCTCTCAGTGCCCAGGTATGGCTGAATCATGCTTTTCTGTAGTGAATATAGGTCCTCCAAAAATCCATTTTCTTCACAGAATCATGAAGGTTGGAAGAGACTTCTAAGATCATCAAGTCCAACCATCCACCCAACACCCCCATGCCACTAAACCATGGCCCTAAGTACCACACCTAGATGCATTTTAAACCCCTCCAGGGATGGTGACTTCACCACTGCCCTGGGCAGCCTGGGCCAATACCTAACCACTCTCCCAGTGAAGAAATTGTTCCTGGTATCCAACCTAAACCTCCCCTGGTGCAACTTGAGGTCATTTCCTCTTGTCCTCCTGTCTCACTCTTCCAACCTTAATGCTTCTGTGACTCTGCTCACACCAGAGCAGGAGGCAGCAGTGCCTCTTTTGCTCTGTTCTGCTCTATTCTGCATCATTAGGGCCACATCTTCTGCTGATCCCACACAGCATCTCTTGCCAGGTCCAGGTAGTTCCTGGGACTGTGCTGGTTGGCACTCACTGAGCATCTTCCTTTGCTTTCTGCCTAAAAGAAAATGCTACAAAAGTGTGATATAAATGGAAAAACATCCAAGGGCAGAAGCTGGTGAAGGATGTGACCTGCAGGATAGATTGATGTGCTGTGAGGCTCTTACCTTACTCTTACAAGTGCTCTGCCCTTTCTAAATGTTCTGGGTTGGTTTTTTTCCCTCTCCATTCTCTCTTTTCTTTCTCTCTCTATTCTCTTTGCTTTTTTCCCTCCTTCATCATATTTCTTTTTTTTTCACATTAGTGGTTAATATAACCTAGATTATTTCCCATTTTCCACAGGCATTCTTTCCTTCTCTCTTTTTCTCTATCTATTTTTTCTTTTGGTAATTTCCATTAATGTTTTTTTTTTTTTTATTATTTCTCTTTGTATTGAAAATCATATTAAGTGACAAGAATAATGTCAAATAAATGAGGTTATGTTAATGAACAGATCTTGTCACATTTCCATGATTCACAGGAAAAAACCATTCACACTGCCTGATTTTTCAATTAAATCATTTGCTCTGTTATCTGTTCAACATATCTTTATGAATATGCATAACTCTCATGCATTTCAATTGTTTCAGGTCTTTGTTAACCTCAAAAAGCCACAAGGTGCCTACTAGCAAAATATGGGAATTTGGGGAGGGGCTTTTTGGGTAAAAATCAGAATACTTTGTTTCATCCTTGATATCTTTTTCAAGGAAATGCAGGGGATTAGATGTTTGAGAAGGTGTCTTGATTCTTTCCTAGGATAACAGGCTTCTTCTTTTGTTGTTCAACTTATTTAATCTTAAAAGTATTGTGCTTTTTTCTATTTATTCTTTCTTGGTGCTGTTTCCTATAATGTCTCTTTACCCCATGAGGGCTCTCCCTGCTTGCAAGCAGATCCAAAAAATGCCTAGTAAAGAATCTGTAGAAAATTAACTGGAACTTCAAAGCTATCAGGAGTATTAATATTGAAGTGAAAGATTGCTCCTGCCCACATCTTTGGGGAATGAAAGTTGAGTTTCTTCACCATTTCTTTCCTATGGCTGTGAAGGAATTACAAGGTCTGGCACAGGGTTACTGGCAAGCACCAGCATCTCTTATTTCAAAGCCTGTAACAAAATGTTGTCAAGTTGTTGCAGTGTTAAAATGAAAAACTTTTATCATCAGCTCCAAAACTGTGCTGTCATGGGCACCTGCCCAGAGCTTTACCTTACTGAAATGACTTCCATTGCTTCTCCGGGGAGATAGCACTGGAAATAAGATAAAAGGGAAGGGAGAGAGGGAGAAAAGAAAGGGAGGGAGAGAGGAAGGAAGAAAGAAAGAAAAAAGAAAGAAAAGAGAGAAAGAAAGGAGAGAAAGAAAGAAGGAAGGAAAGGAAGAAGGGAGGAAGAAAGAAAGAAAGAGAAAGAATGGAGAGAAAGAAAGACAGAAGGAAAAGAAGAAGGGAGGAAGAAAGAAAAAGGAAAGAAAGAAGAAAGATAGAAAGAAAGGAAGGAATAAAGAGAAAGAGAGAAATGAAGAAATAAAGAGAAAGAAAGAAATAGAGAAGGAAAGAAAGAAAAAGAAAGAAAGGAAGAGAAAGAAGGAAAGAAAGAAAGAGAGAAAGAAAGAAAAGAGAGAAAGAAAAGGAAAGAGAGAAAGAAAGAAAAGAGAGAAAGAAAGAAAGAGAGAAAGAAAAGGAAAGAGAGAAAGAAAGAAAAGGAAAGAGAGAAAGAAAAGGAAAGAGAGAAAGAAAGAAAAGAGAGAAAGAAAGAAAGAGAGAAAGAAAAGGAAAGAAAGGAGGAAGGAAGGAAAGAAGGAAGAAAGAAAGGAAGGAAAAGATCTCTCATCCCCCTCAAGGCTCCATAGCAGGACAACTTGGAGGAATTATGAGGCAAAAAGTAGGTGACCTGCTGGTTGTTTACTGGTAGGAATCACACAGTCCACACAAGCCTCCTCCCCAGGTTTACTGCTATATGTCACTCTTCAAGGGTTTTTCCATTTGGAAGCTTATCTGTGTTTTGATTACTCTGCCAGGGACTGCATTAAAATTCAAAAATAAATAAAGGCTTCAACTATTGCAGCAGGACATGTTTAATTCAGCATCCAATTTTATTGCAGGCTGTTGTGGTTTGAAACCAGGGCACAGTCATGGGCAATATATGCTTCTACTTTTTATGGCACAGAGACTACAGTCCTAATAATTTTACTCTTTAATAGTAATAATAATAGGTTAAGATCCTTTCAAACATACAAAATTTCAGTCTTTATGTAAAGTAAGACCACTTGCTGATGTGGAAAGTATTTTTTTTTGTTATAAAACACAGTATCTTAAGTATTTGACAAGACTAACCAGAATGGCAAAAAGAATTTCTTCCCCCAGAGGGTTATCAGGCATTGGAAGGGGCTGCCCAGGGCAGTGGTGGAGTCACCATCCCTGGAGGTGTTCAGAAACCATGGAGATGGAGACATGGTTTCGTGCTGAGCAGGGGAGTGTTGGGTGGATGATCTCAGAGGGCTTTTCCAACCTAACTCTATGATTCTAGAATGATTCTATGACAAAATTCAGGCTTGGGTTAAAGAGAGCTCTCCTCTCCACTGGAGTTCTTCTGGGTGGCCATGGGTGACCATGGGTGCTGCTACTCCTCTTTCTCCTAAGCTTAGTTAGTCCAGATGACAGCTTTGACTTTGTTTCAGTGGATTGCTCAGGCTATAATAAGTTCCAACATCTCTGCCTTTTGCTGACTTTTCTCATCTGATCAGAAATAAATGGCACTAATCAATATCCATTCTTCTGTTCAATTCATTATTTCTTAATTGCTGACAGGGGCTTTGCCCTGCAATTGTGTCTCCTGGGGAGCTGGAATCCAAATAATGCTCATGTGGCACTGCTGGAGGTGAAGTTTTTCACCCTTACTCTGTTCACCTTCAGGATGGATGATTTGGTGGAAACCACAGCACAATAGCTGTAGTTTGGAGAATTGCATCCCTGTATATTAAAACCAGAAGTACAACTGAGTTCTGCCAGAAGTTGGTCATTTTCTGGGAGCACTCTTCCCTAAAATCTACTTAAATTTACACCCTCAAGGGTTTAAACAAAGAAGATAATTAAACAGATCCTTCAAAGCAGAGACCTACTGGTGTGATAGAGAACAGTGGTGAAGCACATGCTTTCATTTGAATCTTTTATCTTTCCTCATCCAGCTTGTGTGCTTCCAGAATTATTGTATGCTTATAACAGCCCATGCAGCTTTGAACTCAAAAGGGGAAATACATTCTCTGGGCTTCACCTCAGGACTCAGACTCTGACCTCTGCTAGCATAGTCCAAAATTCTTTTCTGGATCTGAAAAAGCTCTTCTGACAGGTCTGAAATGAGAGCATCACAACTTGGTAAAGTGCAGCTGTTCTGGTGCCATCAAGCTGTAAGGCCACTGGGACTATGCTGGTTGGTCCCCAAAGGTCCCCAGTGATGGATGTACACACTACACAACCTCCTCTTTCACCCTTTCCCTGGGGTTTAAATACTGCATCAGGTCTTCTGCCAGACTTTCTGAGGATTTGGATCTTAGGAAGAAATTCTTTACCCAGAGGGTGGTGAGGCACTGGAACAGCTTGCCCAGAGAGGTGGTGGCTGCTCCATCCCTGGCTGTGTTCAAGGCCAGGTTGGATGTGGCCCTGGGCAACCTGCTCTAGTGGGTGGCATCCCTGCCCATGGCAGGGGAGGTGGAGTTAGATGATCTTTGAGATTCCTTCCAACCCAAACCTTTCTATGATTTTATGATCCCAATACATGGGCATGGTGGTGTTGGGTCATCAGTTGGACTTCATGATCTTAGAAGTCGTTTCCAACCTGAATGATTCTATACATTCAGTGGTTAATAGTGGGCAGGAGAAAGAGAGAAAACAGAGGGGGAAAAGCATGATCCTGTGTAGAGTAATGTGAAAATAAAGCCAGCTTTAGTAATCAGCTGTAGGCAAATGAAGTCTCTCAAGTCTGGATGCCTTCTTTCCAGCTATAATTATTTATATTTTGAGCTAATATCCTTAAATTGTAAATATTTACTGAGAATCACTGCATAATATTAGAATGCTCTTTTGTGACATTCTCAGTTAGGGAAAACAGAAATCCATTCATTATCAGGGGAGTTAGTGGGCTTTGCATTCTCCAGGCAGCAGACATCCCTTGTTTCCCTCCCACACAGGGCAGGTATGACCCAGGATGACATCACACTTTGCAATCTTTGTGACTCTTTAGTCAGAATATTGCACAAACAAAACCAGATCAAATTACAGAGATATTTGTAGCTCTCAGCAACAGGTAACAGAGGGACAAACAAATAAGGATTGGAAAGTCTCTGATTGTTGTTCCTTTGGTTATGGAATTGATTTCAAACCTGATCTCATAGCTTCTTCTAGAGATTAGAAGGATACAGGCACTTTATTGAGTTTAATGTTATGGCATTGATTTCAAACCTGATCTCACAGCTTCTTCTAGAGATTAGAAGGATATAGACACTTTAGTGAGTCTATTTTAATAGACCTGAGCACAGCTGAGAAACTAGAGTGAAATCTTCTTTTCCCTGGTGTTGGTGGGAATCTTCCCCAGTGAACCAAAACTCCTGCACCCGGTTCAGCAGCCCTGTGAGCAATGAATCCCTACACAAAAGAGTTCACATAGCAGCCCCTGAAGGAAGCTCTCAGTAGACATCATCATAACTTCATGTGCATTCAGTGGGAATCTTCCTAATGACTTCATGGGCATGGAACTGTGCTGGTCACTCAGCAACAGAGACCAGGGCTATAAAACATCCTTCCTCACCTCTTGTCAACCTCCATGTGTTGAGGACCTGGCTGGGAAACAAAAACAGTGATGAAAGCTGCAGAAGACCAAGTTGGGCCAAATTGTATCACACCCACCTAGAAGGAAAAGAGAAGGAAAGTAATTGATTCTGGGTTCTGCAGTACTGCTTGGGTAACAATAGGAGAAACATTTCTAGGTCTTAAAGATTCAGGTAGATATTTCTGCATGATAAATGTTATCCTTTGTTCCTCTAAATGTATGGGTATGTCAGCAAGTAACACTGAAACTTTTGCATTATTCATAATCCATCATATTTACAAAACAGAAAGCAAAACATCTTCACTCTCAGTGCCCATTGAAGGAGTTAACATCTCCTTTTCCTGAGGCACCCACTTCTGCCTCTCCGTAAGCCGAAACACACCAAAGTGAGTCAGGTTTGGGGAGACACTCTGCACAACTCTTCAGTTCTGACAAAGACCAAGAGGTCTTTCAAGGTCCAGAATGTGCTTACAGACTTCAGCAGCTCAACCTCTTTCATACCTTCTCTCAGAACTTTCTCTGATCAATCAGAAAGCTAATTTAAAGAGCCTTTTTTTTGACCCTTTATTGATGATCTTTAGCATGGGCCTCTTTAATTTCTAAGAGCACGCTCTCCCAATTAATCCCCTGTAACTCATTTTTCAGCTGACACCACCAATGTTGCAAAGTTAGGTGATCTATGACTCCTTCCACAACTTATTATTCATTCCACCTTGTGGAGCACTGCGTTGCCCCTTCACTGCTAGCGTTGGCTACTATAATTAAGTTGCGGTTGCGTGGGGTTGGATGCGCCGCTCAGAAACTGGCTCTCACCACGGAATGCCTTCTGCCTTTCATCTTCTATGAAGATGGAGCTCTGAACTAACATGCCCAGATTCCCAGTGGGCTGCACTAGGAAAGATGAGTGGAACAGAAAAATCTTCAAAGATAGCTACTTGAAACTCCAGCAAACTTGCATCTCTTGGTTTCGTGCCCATTTTCTCTCGCTCCTTCTGTGCAAATCCTTGGTAAAGTTTTTGTTGCCAGTTCTGTTCCTTTTTCTCCCACCTCTAGTGGAAACCTGGCACCTGACAGTGGCATCCTGACCCCATAGTAGCTTCTCCCATGGATCATGTGGGCAAAGCAAAAAATAGCTATAAAGCTAACAGCATCCTGGCTTGGATCAGAACTAGTGTGGCCAGCTGGACTAGGGTGCAGGGATTGTCCTCCTGGACTGAGCACTGATCAGACCATATTTTGAATCCTGGGGTCAGTTTTGGGCTCCTCACTCCAAGAAGGACATTAAGATGCTGGAGGGTGTCCAAAAAAGGGCAATGAAGCTGGGGAAGGGTCTAGAGCACAAGTGTTGTGAGGAGCAGCTGAGGGAACTGGGGTTGGTTAGGCTGGAGAAGAGAAGGCTCAGGGGAGACCTTCTCACTCTCTGCAGCTACCTGAAAGGAGGTTAGAGTGAGAAGGCTGTTGGTCTCTTCTCCCAGGTGACTAGCAACAGGACAAGAGGGAATGGCCTCAGGTTGCACCAGGGAAGATTCAGGTTAGATATGATGAAAAAATTCTTCCCTGCAAGACTTGTTAGGCATTGGCCCAGGCTGCCCGGGGCAGTGGTGGTGTCATCACCCCTGGAAGTGTTCAAAAGATGTGTAGACATGACTTTTCACTCCCTGGTTTTAGTGGCATGGTGGTGATAGGTTGATGGTTGGACTTGATGATCTTACAGGTCTTTTCCAAGCTTAATGACACTGTGATTCTATGATGTTCTGCTGGCAGCAAGGACTGGCTGAGCTCCCCACCAAACACACACAACTTCTGATGAGGCTGGTTACGTGCAATTTGGATGCCGAAAGGGTGAAATAAAACTCATCAGCTGTTAAACTTAAACAGATGAAGATAAACAGAAATAGCCAGCATCAGTTCCACATGAGTTATTTTTTTCTCTCTTCTGAGATCCTGTCATTGCAGTAAGAGTTTTAAGGCAATTCTAGGAGGAAACATATTTAGGACTAGCATGGAATGAAGCTGTGTAGGTCCAGACTTCTTTGCCTCCCTTCAGGTGGCATGACAAAGCACAATATATCTTCTTCATTCCCTGCTTCAGATTCCTTCACCTTTTGTGACACTCACAGCACTTTCCAACATCATTAGTCATGTCAAGATAAAAGTTCACTCTGCATATGTCTTATTATGCTCAGAGTTACTTCTGCTGGCTTGTTACAGTGAGCTTCTCATAGGTCAAATGATCAATGGAGATGAAAGAGGAGGCATTAAGGATGCCTCTTCTAAAAGGCTTCTCCTACCTCCTCATGTCCTGCCAGCACATATTTTTACCTGGGAGAACAGGAGATAATTATAATCCCAGAATGAGAAAACAACTCTCTGCTTCCTAACTGCCACCCTGGGGAGCATTTATCCACCAATGAAGCCCAGGTTAAGCATTGCTGGCTTTACTCTGAAGCTGAAGTACAGCTTGCTTTGAAGGAGTACAAGGTCTGCTCTCAGGGATCTGCCTCTTCAGAGACATCTCTTGGTAAAATTGGCTGCCACCTGAACTGCCTGCAAAAAGTTGTTCAGCAGTTGAGCTGCTGAAGAGTTCACTCATTTAGAAATGGAAAAGATGTACCAAGTTATCTAGGTAATTTCCTGAATATGGCTTTAACTTCATTTTCCATGTCTGAAGCAAAGCAGTGTCCAACACTTCCCTTGGGACCCATCCTAATGAATCTTGTAGCCAGAGAATTTTCCCTAATAGTCAACCTAATTTTTCCCTGTCTTAATTTAATCCCATTACTTCTGCTTATGCTCCCTCTTGCTAGACTAAATAATTCAGTGTCAGTAATTAGGTACAATTAGAGATGCATCAATAATCTTCATCAGCGTGGCTACAATGCTACAGGAAGCTCCAGAAGACCTGGATGAATTTATGGTGTTCCAGGAACTGATGAACATGGATGAAGAGATTCACTTGTCTGGTCCTCTCCAGACTTTCATCTTGTTCCCCCTTCTGCTCTATATATAGCTGAAGTTGCTGGGCAGAAGAGTGGAGACATTCTTCTTGGGTTTTTCATAGTTCTGATGACACCAAACTCTGTTACAGCAGTAGCCCCTCGTTTGGTGAATAATTAGGAAGATTTATCACCAAAGTGTGTGTGGATATAAAAATAGAGACTTATAAAATCCTCACTGGTTGTCAGAAATACTTTAGTTGGAATCAACCTCTTGAAAAGGTTAAAAGAGAGCAGTAGTGCAACTTTAGCTCTTGTTGTTGTACCATACACTGCTCTGATGAATTTTTTTCTCTCTTGAGATTGACCAAGACATGGAACTCATTGCTCTGTTGAAGGTTTGACATTCCTTTCCTTAAATCATAAAATCATAGAATTGCTAGGGTTGGAAGGGACCTTAAAGATCATCTAGTTCCAACCCCCCTGCCTTTCAGGGACATCTTCCACTAGATCAGGTTGCCCACAGCCCCATCCAGCCTGGCCTTCAAAGCTTCCAGGGATGGAGCTTCCACAACCTGTCTGGGCAACCTGTTCCAGTGTCTCCCCACCCTCACAGGGAAGAACTTCCTCCTAATATCCAACCTAAATCTCACCTCCTCTCATTTGGATCCTTTCCCCCTAGTCCTATCACTACCTGACCTCTTAAAAAGTCCCTCCCCAGCTTTCCTGCAGCCCCCTTCAGACACTGGAAGGCCACAAGAAGGTCTCTTCAGAGCCTTCTCTTCTCCAAACTGAACAACCCCAACTCTCAGTCAGTCTAACTGACAGCACACAGTTTCTCTTCTCTCCTCAACTCTGATATATATTTTAACTACTGAACACTCAGCTGGAAAAGATTCACTGGAGCAGTTTCCATAAATATATGTGATGTGCAGATGTTCTGAGAACCTCTTCTGCATGCTTGCTCAACTTGGTTTCCTTTCAATTTTTTAAGAGAGTTCCCATCTATGATATCCATTTGCAATTCTTCTGCTCTCTTGCTTGTAAGAAAAGTCAAAACAAACCTTGACCTGCAATTTCCTACAGTTTGGTTTGAGGGGTCCTGTGGTAAGAGCAGCAGATAGGCAGTGTGCAGCCAGGCAGAAGTCATGGAATCAGAGAATGGTTTGGGTTGGAAGGGACATTTGAAGGTCATTTAGTCCAACCTCCCTGGCACTGAGCAGGGATATCTTCAACTAGATCAGGTTGCTCAGAGCCTCATCCAACCTGAACTTCAGTATTTCCTGGGAAAGAGCATCTACAACCCACAAGAGGACAAGAGGAAATGGCCTCAAGTTGCACCAGGGGAGGTTTAGATTGAATATCAGGAACAATTTCTTCACTGGAAGAGTTGTTAGGCATTGGCCCAGGCTGCCCAGGGCAATGGTGGAGGAGTCAGGAGTCCTGCAGGAGTTCAAAAGACCTACAAATGTAGAACTTTGGAACATGGTGGTGATAGGTTGATGGTTGGACTTGATGATCTGAGGTCTTTTCCAATCTGAATGATTCTGTGATCAATGAGTGATAGGATTGACCTACACACTGCAAACTCTGGGGTTATTTTCTAGCATCCTCCCTACCTCCCATGGTTTGAGGGGCATCAGGCACAGGTATTAAAGCCTGTCCTTATTCCAGCTGATAGCACTGGATCCTTCCAGAGAATTGAAGAGTAGTTTTATCTGTTCCCTTGAGCTATATTATGCTTCCAGTTCAACAATATAACCAATTCTGTAATACTATTATTCCATGTCAATTGGCTGATTATCCTTTTGAAAAGCCTAAAGATCTGTGTTTGCTCTTGTTGATGTTTCAGCAGAAATCCACATGAACTTAGTTCAATGCCTATGAAATCTTGGAAAAGTCATAAAAAATAAATACCCCAAAATAGCATGAGTGGAAGAATGGGAAAGAACTGTTAATTCTTTCATTTTATGCAATAAAATAAAAGCTATTCCAGCTGGAAAGAAAGGAACCTCAGGGCAATTTTGTAGAGAGGTTCTTAATGTATCTTGTTCTGTGTCCCATCACCAAGATAACAGCCATCCTTCCTGGCCTTGGAGGAGAAGTGACAAGGTGTTTAGGCTTGTCAATAAATAATTAATCATCTGCTGTATAGGGCTAAGTTCAAGAGACAGTAAATTGCTTTTTATCTTTTATCAGTGCAAGCATTAACCCCAGTTTTAAGAAGAGAGGAATCCAGGGCAGTGGATGGATTGTAGGAGGTCAGGTAGTGATAGGACTAGGGGGAAAGGATATAAACTAGGGGAGGGGAGATTTAGATTAGATATTAGGAGGAAGTTCTTCCCTGTTAGGGTGGGGAGACACTGGAACAGGTTGCCCAGAGAGGTTGTGGAAGCTCCATCCCTGGAAGCTTTGAAGGCCAGGCTGGATGGGGCTGTGGGCATCCTGATCTAGTGGAAGATGTCCCTGAAAGGCAGGGGGGTTGGAACTAGATGACCTTCAGGGTCCCTTCTAACTTTGACAATTTTAAGATTCTATGATTTTCTGTGGTTTCTCTGAAATTTGAATAAAGTAAAAAACCATATTTTAAACACTGAACAAATCAATCACAAATTATCCAAACCCAAAGATGCCCAGAAAAGGCATTTTGGGACTGGTCCTTCAGTAGTTTGCTTCTCAAAGCAAGAGGTCAGTCACAGCTTCATAAGAAACATAGTTTTAATTGTTTAAAAAGCATAAAGATGTGGTACTTAGGGACCTCTTAGTGGGATGGTGGTGATATGTTGATGGTTGGACTTAAAGATCTTAGAGCTCACTTCCAACCTTAATGATTCTGTGTTATGCTCTCTGGCATGGCCAAGCTCCCATGTTCATTGTGACTTTGGGGCAAGTAAGGAGAGAATTTCTCTGATATAACTTATTTTGGCTTTTTCTATCTTGAAATCAAACTGTGACAGTCAGTTGTACTCTTCCTGATGATGAGACTGCCCAACTTTAACCTTTGATACAAACATCCATGTCCTGGTCACTTCTAATTGTCATAAACCCATCAAAGAGTGGTGATGGGTTGATGGTTGGACTTGATGATCTCTTGAAGGTCTCTTCCAACCTTAGTGATTCTATGATTCTGTGAAATTTCAGCAAGGTTAAATTGTGCTGTTTCCTCTCTCTTCCTCCACCTGACACTTTTAATTCTCCATCTTTTCTTCCTCTCATTTCCCTGCCAGCACCTCAGTGCCTTGTTACCAATGGTGCTGTCTCAAGCTACATGCAGCAGGAGAATTGGTCCTTTGTCAGCTTTAAGTATTTGATGACAATATTGGGCAAATGGCTGTCAGGCAACAGGATACCTGCTGGACAGGAGACATCCCTGTAGCCTTCATTCCTAGGGCTGGATTCACTTGGACATCAGAGAATCTTGATCAGACTGAAGTGGAGAAGGTAAGGACCAGGCAAGGAGCAGGAAAGGGCAGGAAAAAAAGAGTTGGCAGAGCTGTGTTTGTCTGATAACCTCCTTTTAGGTTCATAACTGGACTAACCTTGTGCTGAGCAGGGGAAGGAAACCCCACACTGCATATTTTTTGGGCAATAGTGGTCCAAGTTCTGCTAAACTGCTGTGTCTTCATTACTCTGATCTTCTTATACATACACATTATTAGGAGTGGGATAAAGCAGAGTCACAGAATGCTTTGGGCTGGAAGAAACCTTCAAGATCATCTAGTTCCAACCCCCCTGCCATGGACAGGGATGTCATCCACTAGACCAGGTTGCCCAGGGCCACATCCAGCCTGGCCTTGAACACTGTCAGGGATGGGGCAGCCACAGCCTCTCTGGGCAGCCTGTTCCAGTGCCTCACCACCCTCACAGTAACAGAGTTGCTTGCAAAGCAGAAGAATTTTAGGACTTTTTTCCCCCTTTTTATCTTTAATCAGCACTATTTTTATATTTTCTTATCATAGAATGATTTTAATTGGAAGAGACCTTTAAGATCACTGGGACCAACCATTAACCCAGCCCTGCCAGGTCACCCCTAAACCATGTCCCTCAACACCACCTCTACACAGCTTTTGAACACCTCCAGCTAAAATGGAACAAAAGAAGGAAGGAGAAGCTGAAGTTTCTCCTGACTTGCAGCTAACAAACTACAGAATTTCAGAGGACTGCAGGTTGGGTAATTTTAAGACAGATTTCCTGGAAGTCCCTAAGGGCAAACTTTATCCAAGCAGAAGCAGGATGTTGGATGTGCTATCTAGGACACACAGCTCCACATCTGGGGATATTTTAGTAAAATAAGATGAAATGAGGAGAAACTGGATTCTTTTTAATTTCCCTTGTGTTTGGTTAAAGCTCCTGAGACAAAAAGCTTCCCTGGAGGTATGAAATGGAAAAAAAAATCAGCCTCCCAACTGGGAGAGTGAGACAGAACATCTGCATCTAAAGTTTCTTTGCAGGAAACTGGAAGGTGCTGAGGGATGGACCCAGTACAAGACTCTAAACCCAAAAAGGATGATCTTGGACAGGGAAGGTCTCCATCATACAAGTTGAAGGGCAGTGTTTCTCCACAGCACCAGCCCTGAGATACCTTCTCAACCATTCCAGCAAACCCTGGGATTTCTCCAGACATAACCTGGCTGCTGCTTCTGGAAGACAACTGCCCTGCCAGGGGGCTTGTAGCATCTCCTCTGCTGCCTCTGAGTGCTGAGCAGCCTGAGCAGCAGCAGAAGTGCAGGGTGAAGAGGACAGTGGAGCCCACTGGAAAAAAAAAAAGAGAAAGCTGTAGACATTAATATGGATTCCAGGGTAATTTTATATTTCATGAGCTTCTTTTCTCTTTCTACTCAAGCCCCCAGGAGATGGCAGATGTTTTTGGGTATCACATGGAGAGCAATGTGTCTTTTTTCTGTGTTTTATTTTTTTTATTGTGAAGATTCCTCCTCAGCTGAAAGGATTAAGAGAGGAAAATCTTTTTTTCCTTCTTTTTTTTCCCCCTTCTTTCTTTTTTTTCTTTCAATCAAATGCTTAACTCAGATCTTCTTCACCAAATGCAATCAGCACTGCTGACCAGTTTGCAGCCATACTGCCTGACAGAACATTTGCACTTGCAAAAGTATGAACCTGCTCCTTAAAGCTGGCTACCCAGCAACCTTGGATCCTTTCTCTCCTTCAGGGATACAGCTCCTGTGCAACAGAACACCAGGATCAGGGAAACTACAAAACGTTTTTGCTGTGCTCAGTTCATATATTTATTCCATATATGTTACTGTCTCCTTCTAAACCCAAATTCAAAGCAAAACACCTTCTTAAATCAAATCTACACATGATATTTGGAAAATTAGGTCTAATCTTACAGCCTGAAACCAAAGGAAGGTATTGCAAATCAAGGTATTACCTTGTAAAGAAAGGTATTATAAATAAAACCATTGCAAAAGACACATTATATTTCTTCTAGTGAAATCTGACTTTAGAGGTAAACCAGTGTAACAATGGGAAAGGCCTCAGAGGAAAGTGAGGGGACATAAAATCTCCATTTTCCTCTCTGTATCACTACTCTGTTTCAGTATTGGATATGCATGTGTGGAACTTATCTGGAACTATCCCTTCCCTTAACACTAATTCATCTCCTTGCTTTCCTTTAACAGTGATTAATTTTCTCCCTCTTCTGCATACAGATATTAAGGTGGTAACATGGAGAAGATTTTTCTTCTGAAAATCTGTCAAAATTACAGTGCTTTCATTTATTTTCCCCAGGTCCTCCCTAAATACAGAAATATCTGCCATGAGGAACCACCCCAGTGGCTGTGACTGTGTCATACCAACAACTCAAGATCTTTGCACCACAGATTCCTCCTTAAATCAAAACCACAGAATCATTCAGGTTGGAAGAGACCTCTAAGATCCTCAAGCCCAACCATCAACCTATCACCCCCATGCCACTAAACCACACCCAGCTCCTTCCTTCCATACATGGAGTGTGTTTTAGGAATGTTCCATGAAATGGGGGTGGGGTTTGTCCCCCTCTACTCACCACTGGTGAAGCCACACCTCAAATTCTAGGTTCAGTTTTGGGCTCCTTACTCCAAGAAGGATAATGAGGTGCTGGAGTGTGTCCAGAGAAGGGCAAAGAAGGTGGTGAAGGGTTTAGAGCACAAGTGTTGTGAGGAGCAGCTGAGGGAACTGGGGTTGGTTAGCCTGGAGAAAGGGATGCATGGGGGAGACCTTCTCACTCTCTGCAGCTCCCTGAAAGGAGGCTGCAGTGAGGTGGGAATTGGGCTCCTCTCTGGGAAGTGTGGTGCTGGGTGCTGTTAGAGCTTGGTCACACTGTTGTGACCAAGTAGGCTTGTAGGCAAGACTGGAAACTTCAGTGATTTCCCTTAGAGCATGGGCACTCAGTGAGGGTGACTCAGTGCTTAAGGACAGTAGATATAAATGCAGCAAAGGAGCACCAGAAGAAATGTCCAAGTCCTACCAACTCTATGCCCTCACCCAACTTTTATTTTAGCTTAAAATGTAAGAAATAATTTACTTCTTAGCAAGCATGGAGGCCAATTCATAAAGTATTTATTTCCTTCTACCTTGGTGTTTAAGGTGGCTCTATTTTTTCCTTCTCTTATGTCCAGGAAAGGGAACAGACTGCTAGCACTCTACTGAATGAAAGATATATGAACCATGAAATTGCCAGAGAATATCTAATGTACATGTCCAAGTCAGTAGGCTTCAGTTCTTTGTCAGTGTGAGTAAGGACTCTTGACTATTTTTGTGTTTGGCTGACAGTAGAGGGTCTACAAAAATATGTTCTGGGATAAAAGCTGAAAACAAAAATCCTTGTCAATCTTTCACTGAAAGTGACCACTGAAAAGTGATGAAGATTGTATTTCCTAAACCTAATGGGAAGAGTCTCCCAAACCAGACCCCATAACAGGAAAAAAATATCTTATTTTTCATGTCCCTTCACAATTTCACTCAGCCTTATCACCTTCACTTGGTGCTCAGAGAAATAAATTGATTATGGGTGTAGCAAAAAAATCCTTTTGTTATTTCTCATAAAATGAGATACTTTAGGGCTCTATCAGATTATCACACAGAATCACAGAATGTTAGGAGCTAGAAGGGACCTGGAAAGATCATCTAGTCCAAGCCCCCTGCCACAGCAGGATTCCTTAGACCAGGGCACACAGAAGCATGTCCAGATGGGGTTGGAATCTCTGCAGAGAAGGAGACTCCCCAGCCTCTCTGGGCAGTCTGTGCCAGGGCTCTGCCACCTCAACTGGGAAAAAGATTTTGTCTTGTGATGATATGGAACCTCCTGTGCTTCAGCTTACAGCCATTGCCTCTTGTCCTGTCACTGAGCTCCACTGAGAAGAGCCTGACCCCATCCTTCTGACACACACCCTTCACATATTTCAAAGCATAAATGAGGTCACCCCTTAGCCTCCTCTTCTCCAAGCTCAAGAGCCCCAGCTCCCTCAGATTCTCCTGGGGGTTGTAATAGAAAGAGGCAGCCTGAAGGCCTAGACTAATTTTGCAATAGGTTTGTTATCCAGTGAGGAAATGGAACAAAGAAAGAGCTGGAGAGAGGCTATGATGATGGTGAGTCCTTCCTTGGTGTGTGATCTTCCTCTGCCCATTCCCAAGAAAGAAGGAAGAAAAGCCTCATGAAGCTTGTCAGCACTTTGAAAGCAGATTATCTGAGACACTAAAGAATGAAACATCATAACTCTTGCTCTGTGTCCTTTCTATTCCCTTGGTGTTGAATGAGAGAACTTTAAAATACTCTTTTCTGGTTTATTACCTAGAAAAATGGAACAAAGTTACAAATCCAAAGTTGTAGAGAGCCATATTTGAAGAGAAACTTCTTCTAATGGTTATTTGTTGCTTGCAAGTGACCTGATGAGCAATGTTTGTGTTTCCTTCCTAGATCCATGGGGTAAAGGCTTGCTGCTAGGATGCTCCAAGAGGTGCCCAGCTTGCAGCAGGCAGGAAGGGCTGCACATGCTGCTGTGGGCTTGGCTGGAGGGGAAGGGATGGAGACAGGTTCCCATCTACCCTGACCTCCAGAACAGGGTCTTTAACTGAATCATAGAATCATTTAGGTTGGAAAAGATCTTTAAGATCATTGAGTCCAACCATTAACCTCATACTGCCAAGTCACCACTAAACCATGGCCCTTAGCACCACAGCTACAGGTTTTCTTGAACATCTCCAGGGATGGTGACTCCACCACTGCCCTGGGCAGCCTGGGCCAAAGCTTAACCACTCTTTCAGGGAAGAAATTTTTCCTAATATCCAACCTGAACCTCCCCTGGCACAACTTGAGGCTGCTTCCTCTTGTCCTGACACTTGTTCCCTGGGAGAAGAGACCAACCCCACCCTTGCTACAGCCTCCTGTCAGGGAGTTGTGTAGAGTGAGAAGGTCTCCCCTGAGCTTCCTCTTCTCCAGACTAACCAACCCCACTTCCCTCAGCTGCTCCTCACAACACTTGTGCTCTAGACCCTTCACCAGCTTCACTGCCCTTCTCTGGACACACTCCAGCACCTCAATGTCCTTCTTGGAGCCCAAAACTGAACCCAGGATTTGGTGTGTGGCCTGGGACTCTGTTGGCTGCCTTGGCCAGCTGGTGTCCTGCAAACAGGATTTGGCTAAGTGGGAGCTGACTGCTGGCAGTGGAGGAGTGCTAGGGCAATCTGTCAAAGGACAGCTTTGGATTAAGACATGAATGCTTCTGTGAGTTGGCAAATATGCAACTGTCTATGAAAACCAACTAAAAATCAATAGAGTTGAATACTTTTCACCTTCCAAATAATTTATTTTAATCATTTCACTTTTTTCATTTTTTTTTCCCCAAGAGATGAATATTCCAGAGCTTCAGACAAAAACAGCTATGAAGGAGAAAACCCCAAGTCCATTAAATTAGTTGCCATTGCCCATGCAACAGTTCTTCCTCCCACTCTACATACTGGGAGTATATGACAAGGATACCCTGTGTGCTCTAGCACAAAAACTGACCAGGGCAGGTGGGATGGAGTCAGAGCCAGTGTGAGAATTCCTCCAGAGAAATGGTGGGGAGCCAGAGAAATGTGGCAGATCATAGAATAAGTTGAGTTGGAAGGGACCTTAAAGATCATCTAGTTCCAACCCCCCTGCCATGGGCAGGGACACCTCCCACTAGATCAGGTTGCTCAAAGTCACATCCAATCTGACCTTGAACACTTCTAGGGATGGAGCAACCACTACCTCTTTGGCCAACCTGTTCCTGTGTTTCACCACCCTCACAGTGAATTATTTCTTCTTTATATCTAATCTAAATCTGCCCTTTTTCAGTTTAAAGCCATTAACCTTTGTCCTATGCTACCTGTCCTTGTAAAACATCCCTCCTCCTGTAGACCCCTTTTAGGTACTAGAAGGCTGCAGTAAGGTCTCCCTGGAGCCTTCTCCTCTCCAGGCTGAACAACCCCAACTCTCTCAGCCTGTCCTCAAAGCAGAGAGGTTCCAGTCCTTGGATCATTTCTGTGGCCTTCTCTGAACCTGCTCCACCAGGTGCATGTCTCTGCTGTGCTGAGGACTCCAGAGCTGGCCCCAGCACTGCAGGTGAGGTCTCCCCAGAATCCCCTTTCTTCACCTACTGGCCATGCTACTGGGGATGCAGCCCAGGATATAATTAACTTTCATCTGGCAAAAGCTTTTTTTGCTGCTTTGCAGAGTCTTTTAGGTTGATGTGTGTGATGCATGACTGCTGTGGTCCTCCCACATGGGACTGAGAGAGGCTGAACTCTTCTGCAGATGCCAGGCAGCAGTACATGAGCCTGAGGTTCAGTGAGCATGCAATTATGTGTGAGATTCAATTATGGGCTTTTGAAGGCATCCCTTCTTCATTCTGACCAGTATTTATATAACTTCTGCATGATATATATAGAGTTCTTCTTGCTTACTAAACTAGAAGAAAAATCCCCATCAGAATATGAAGTTCCCCTGGAATTTGATTCCTGATGTGTTTTTTCTTATGTAAACAGCTTCTGGGAAGGGAATAATTTCCAGAAAGAGGTTACTTCTCTTTCCACATGAATTTAAAAGAAAGGATGAGTCTTCTTCCAAACACAGCCCATCATTTCCTTAACCATGGCCATGACTTGCCCTCCTGGGACAACACACACTCATTCTATCATTTCACATCAAGCCTGACACTTCCACATCACATTACACTGTCACATCTGTAGCCCTACCATACACTCCAGAGTTTATTTGGAAGCATATTTCCAACCCCTTTTCATGAGGCAGTCCTTATCAACAAGATGTTATCTGGCAGTCCTGGTGGACATCAGGGTAACCATGAGCCAGCAATCTGCCCTTGTGGCCAAGAAGGTCAATGGCATCCTGGGTTGCATCAAGAAGAGTGTGGCCAGCAGGTCAAGGGAGGTTCTCCTCCCCCTCTACTTTGCCCTAGAAAGGCCACAGCTGGAGTCCTGGGTCCAGTTCTGGGCTCCCCTGTTCAAGAAGGACAGGGAAGTTCTGGGGAGGGTACAGAAAAGGGCTACAAAAATGAGAGGACTTGAACATATCTTGTATGGGGAAAGGCTGAGAGAGCTGGGGCTGTAAATTGTTTGACCTAGAAAGCTTATCATCAGATATATAAATACACAGACAGACAAGCAGGGATAGTTAACCACCCTAATAAACTCCACTGGTGACATAATCCCAGCATGGTAGGGGTTGGAAGAGGACTCTGGGGATTGTTTTGTTCAGCCCCCCTGCTAAAGAAGGGTCACCTACAGCAGCTTGCCCAGGATCACCTCCAGCTGGGCTTGGAATGTCCACAGAAGGAGACTCCACAGCCTCTCTGGGCAGCCTGGACCAGGGCTCCAACACCCTCACAACAAACAACTTTCTCCTCCTGCTCAGCTGGAACCTCCTGGCTTCCAGTTGGTGCCTGTTGTCCCTTGTCCTCTCACTGGGCATACTCTCAGTTTTGATGGGATAAGGCAAGATCACACCTTCTTAATTAGTAACTATGACAGGCTTGAGTTTGTAAGCTTAGGTCTTCCTTCACAGATTAGTCTTCATGACAGTCCAGTTATTCTCTCAATGCAGGGTGTGATGTTTCCAAACCAAATTCACCTGCACAGACAGAGATGACCACAGACAGTGTGTGCCAATGGCCAACCAGGCACTGGATCTTGAATTCTGCCTTTGAAACAACCTGATCCTGAAGGATTTCAGGCACATGAACCTTTACCTTGGCAGAAGGAGGACTAAAAAAAAAATCCAGGTTGTGTCCTAGCATTGTACTCCTCTGCTAAATAAACAAACACACCAAACTAGGCCTATAATAAGCACAAGCTCTTGATGTAAAAAACATCAACCAGCTTTTTAGAATCAAGTTAATTATTAAACAACCCATGAAGATCTTGAATGCATGACTGGCTTTTGTGAGCTTATCTGGCAGACTGAATTTCTCTGCTTAATATATATAGGTAACTTCTCTTTGGGGTTTTTATAGATATAGATTTCTTCTGTTGAAAATGTATCTTTATGGATAGAAGAGAAAAGGTGTTCATTTTGAGCAAGGTATACTCTTATGAGGCATGACAGAGAAAGGAGAGCTCCAAACTTGTTACAAGTGGAATAAGAGGTTTGCAGATAAACCCATTCCTGGCACTAGATAAAGGTCAAGTTCAGTTATTATTAGAGGTTATTAAGAAAATGCTGCAGGCAAAGTAAACACATTGGCCAAGATAATGAGGAAAATCAGGTGTCCAATCAGATGGTCCTTTACAACCAGAGCACATTTTCACTAACAGGTGTAAAAACCCTAAATTGCACTTGTGTGTGAACAGTTTCTAAGCCCAGTTTTGGGAAATCAGCACAAGTTTGTTGTTTCTGCTTTGTATCTCTGATCAGGTCCCTTGTTTTTTTCATTGCACTTATGGAGAATTATAGACTCATAGAATGGTTTGGGTTGGAAGGAATCTCAAAGGTCATCTAGTTCCAACCCCCCTGCCATGGGCAGGGATGCCACACACTAGACCAGGTTGCCCAGGGCCACATCCAGCCTGGCCTTGAACACTGCCAGGGATGGGGCAGCCACAACCTCTCTGGCAACCTGTTCCAGTGCCTAACCACACACAGGGTGAAGAACCTCCTTCTAATTTCCAGTCTAAGTGACAACAGAGACAAGATATTTATCACAGATTGCCTTTTCTGGGCAAGGACACCCAAAAAGCTGCTGCTGGTGCTGTGTGTGTTGTGTTGTGTGCTGTCCCTGATAGTGTATAACATCATTCAAAAAAGCATGTGATTAAATATGTGCTAATTTTTCATTGCCATAATGAGCTTTTATCATACTGTAAAGAGCACCAGAAAAACAAAACAAAGCAAGACAAAACCAAAGCAGAACAAAAAAACAATGAAAGCCAAACCAACCAAACAAAAAAACCCTAAATCCCCACCAAACAAAAAAACCCAAACAAACAAACAAAACCCCCCCAAACCCACTAACATTTTCAAAATAGAAGTGATTTACATCTCAAGCCTTCCTGGGGATTGAGTGCTGCTCTGATGGAGCTGTTGGCAGAGGAGTAGCATCCCTTCACTCTGCAATTACCTAGGGCTGCTATCACAGACCTCAGACCTTCTCCATTACAGCTCTGTCAGAGGGATCCCCTTATCTACTGCTGCTAGGTGATGGGCACAGCTAAGGAATGAAATCTCTAAGGGCAGAAGAAATGGAATAACTGGATTGTAAATAAATCCATTTTGGGCACTTAAGGAAGGCTAAACTCTGTGATTATTGAATTCTTCTTTCTGTAGTAACTGGAGCCTGTGAAGGAGATAATAAAGTGAACTGGAGTCCTAGGTGAGATGACAACTGGCATATTGTCCATTGCAGACTGTAATTATCAGTACATAATTACTATTCTTATTGTTTGGGGAAGTTCACAATCAAATACCACTCCTGGCCCCACACAAAGCCCTCTTGAAATCAGTGGAGTGCATGGCCAGTAAAAAATGAGTGTACTCCAACATTCCTACAGGGAGCCCTGGTGTTGTTTGGGAGTTTTCAGTGCTTGTTTTGGTACAAGAAATATGTTCCAAAGAAGTAATGGGAAAGGAAAATGCTTGTAGGGAAAGATGGGGGCTGGATTACCATAGCTACTTGCAATGGCATTATCTGGGGAAGTACATGATACTTAAAGGTATGATTTAGGATGGTATATGATAGGGGGGAGATGTATATGTGTGCTTTCCTCTTTTGGGTACAACACTCTGTTCATCTCCAGCAGATCAATAAGTAAGCTTGAGCTTGGTCTTCTGCCTTTTTACTTCTTCAGGTACTGTTGTCCTCTGATTCAGGTCTTAAACTTTCATAGAATCATAGAATGTCCTGAGTTGGAAGAGACCCACAAGGTTCCTCAAGTCCAACTCTTGTCTCTGCACAGGACACACCCCAAAGTCACCCCAGGTGTCTAAGAGCAGTGTCCAAATGCTTCTTGAGTTCTGTCAGGCTTGGCACCACGACTCCTTCCCTGGGGAGCCTGTTCCAGTGCTCAACCACCCTCTGGGTGAAGAACCTTTTCCTGATATCCAACCTAACCCTCCCCTGGCACAGCTTCATGCCATTCCCTCAGGTCTTGTCACTGGTCACCACAGAGAAGAGATCAGCTTCTGCCCCTCTGCTTCCCCTCATGAGGAAGCTGTAAACCATGCTGAGGTCTCCCTTCAGCCTCACTGAGTAGATTCAGCTCATGATCACATCTCAAAGGGACAGAGATGTGTGAGGAAGTATTTTAAGTTAATTAGGGCAGTTCCTATTAGGAAGAAGTGGAAGTTTTGTGTGATTTACTGAACAATAGGTTGCACATATTAACTGGCCTTGGAGTGAGGGAGAGTCAGATCTGCTACCCCCCCTAGTTTAAATCAACTTGGCCACATGAATCCTTATGTAAAACATCTGTAGGCAGCAGCTCAGTGAGGACATAAAGTGCTTTCTGAACACCAGAACGTGGATGTGTAGGAGATAGGCATGGCCACACTGGGGTTGCACAACTGTTCCTGTGGCAGTGACTCACCTTCTTCTTTACTGGATGAAAATAAGGATATATTTCATTGTTGCAAGCCTGCACTCTTGGCCCTGTGCTGCAGTGGCTGTAAAAAGCTTTCAAAGCAAGGGGAAAGTTCTCCTTTGGACAATATTCTAGACTAAAGCTACACATTTGTTAGAGATGAAAATGAACTTCTGGTTTTTAATGGTATAAGTTTCCTGGTCCAAATAAGGGATTTTATATTCATGCTCCAAGGTATCCCCACTCTCCTCAAGAAGATGTTGAAGCTGTAGTTATAATAGGAACAAAGCTCTACCAGATTCCTGAGCCTTTATCTGCTTTTTGGTTGTTTGTTCTTTTTTTCCCCCTGCCATTCTTAATGTAATACAGACATTTTAATCCTCTTTAGACACTGATCTTCCTTTTGATTGTTCATTGATCCTCATGTCTAACTCCATACCTGCTTCAGTGAGGAACAGCTGACTGTGTATTGATAAATCTATATTTTTATGATCCATTATCCAAAAGAAAACTAAATTTAATGCAATGCAGAGGTTTATGTTCTGGTTTTATGTCTGTGTAAATAACAGTGGAGCTCAGGACAATCTGCATAACCTGCCTGTGTGCTATCAGGTCCCAGTTGTGCTCACACATTATTCTTGCTGTTTACATGCTTCATGAGTAATGGATCCTTCACATACATTAAAATGCAGGACTTTCATTGCTTTATTTTCTTCTGTTGTAGAATATGGTACATTTTCAGCATCTAAATAATCTCCCTTGATTTGCTTGGTGCTTGAACATCTGCTGGCCTGAGATCTTAACACTCAGGGAGACAAGTTTCTTATTCTTAATAGCAACTGCAAGTATATTTTCCTTTAAAAGGGGATTTTCTCAGCCAAAAGGAATACCATAGAGTTCTTATTTCAAATGACATTGAGAATACATGACCATGGCCATGATGGGCCATAGGATGCTGCACATGGTAGGAGCAAGAGCAGAGCAAGAATCCTTGGGGGTGACCCAAAGGATGCAACTCAGGAGTCTCCTTCCTAGCACAGTTACTTTGGTAAGGATACAACACTGGTTAAGGCTGTTTAATATATTTCCAAATGTTCTGCAAGTGGCTTCATTAAATCTGACTAAACTCAGCCTCAACAGTCTCTTATGGCAATGATCCAAAAATGCCAGCTATGCATCAGAAGAAAAATTAATTCTTTTTTTATTGATAGTTTCAATTAGGACTCTGGGTAAGGTATAAAAGGAGACTGGAGAAAACCAGAAGTACATATTAACATGCTGGGGCTGAAGTTAGCTCACAGACTAATTACCTAATTGCTTCTCTGAGTTCCAAACACTGGTTTGAGTGGAGAGAACAGAAAAAGAAGACTCTTCTGTTCTGAATCCTGCCAAAGAGGCTAATCTCCCAAACCAGGATACACAAGTTTCTCAGAAACCACTACTAGTGTAGGTGTGGTGTTGAGGGACATGGTTGAGGGGTGACCTGGCAGTGGTGGGTTTACAGTTGGACTTGATGATCTTAAAGATCTCTTCCATCCAAAACAATCTAAATCTGGATTCCCTAATGGGACAAAGCTCTACATATCACACCTCCCTCATTTTTCCATCTCTCAGAAGGGGAAATTGGGCTAAGGAAGGGACAGAAGCCTCTGGGTAGGGCAGTTCAGGTCCTGTGGCTTGCCACAGCTGGACATGCTGGCTTCAAAATGCTAGCTGATGCCTCTTGGACATTATAACCCTGAGAGATGTTAAACCAGCATAAGCTGAAGCCCTGGATCATATATTCTGCATGGTGAAAATAGGTTTTTTGGCCCAAGGACCAACATTGTCCCTATCTGTAAAAGGTCTGTACCTGCCACATCCCTAGCAGTGCCATTCCAAGAGCCTTAAGTGATCAGCATTGATCTGCTGCTGCATGGTCTTTAGTAATTCAGTCTTCAGTAACTGCCCTTTATTATTGTCCAATTTCCTGCTAGGATGACCAACTCTAGCCCCATTTTATGTCCTTTTCTTTCAAGTCTATGAATCTGTGCTGCTTTTCATGTTGGGTTTTCTTTTTTTTAATCTGATTAATAGGTTTAAGCTCTGCATTTGTATTATCTTGTCTAACACTTGCTTTTGTCCCATCAATCAAGTCACTTAAGGTCTAGCACAGAGGAACTTCTTCTTCTGAGCCTTCTTTACCTCTAGCATTTTTCATCCTGGTGGCTCTTTACAACTTATTTTGCTTTAAAGGCTACCTGGATAGCCTGTTTTAAGAACCAGTGTTTTAAGAGCTATTTAAACATGCTGCCAGCTGTGTAATATTTTATCTGGACTTTCCTAATAACAGCAGACAGCAGATTGTCCTTTGCTTGATGTTAGGAACACCCAAGTGTCAGATCAGTTCTGCTGCAACCCAGGTACAGGGTCAGCATGGAGGTAGGGCAGGAGGTTTCTAGATTGTCAAGGAAAAACTGAAAGGGTTTGGGGTTTGTTTTGGAATTCCTTGTGTCATCTTTCCTTGTAGTTTGGCCATAGAAAGGAATAAGCTGACAGTGACTAAAACATAACCTGAACAAAGGCCTGTGGTGATTAGACTGCACTGAAAATGGCAAGGAAATGGCTTGGAGAAAGCAAGATACATTTCCTAATGTGTGTGTGTATATATATATATATAAAAGTATCATGCACATATATATTGTATTTTATATATTATAATAAATATATATCATATATAATGCATATTATATACATACACATTAGGNTACAACATCCAAGACCATAAATAAAACCAATTCTGAATGTTATGCTTCATTTTATTTTTAAATTACAATGAAATGAAAGCAAATTTAATCACTCTATCCAGTTTTGAAGCACATAAAGTCATTGTGATTAATGTTACTCTGCACAATACCAGATTCATTTAAAATTAAATCACTCTTGCAGTAAGTTAAGTGTCTACAAGCAAAGAGGGCAGCCCTTTCCACAGTGACATGCCAATGGAAAGGTCACTGAAATTACTGATACCAGTATCAGGACCTAGATGCCATCCATGGGAGGGAGGCAGAGCCTGGACAGAAAGCTCAAGCAAGTTGAGGAGCAATTTCATTTGTAGGCAATGGAAAATTTCAAATGGCTATATTTGTGTAGGTTTTAATGAGATGAGATGAGATGGATGCAGAGTGCATGCATTTCTAATTCAGTGAGCAGATCACAGCTGTGATTCTTGCTTTACCTCTTTGGCCTCATTCTCTGGCAGGAGGAAAGGCTGAGAGCCCTGGGGCTGCTTAGCCTGGAGAAGAGCAGCCCCACAGGGGAGCTGCTCAATGCTGAGCAAGAGCTGAAGGCTGGGGGCAAGAGGCTGGGGCCAGACTCTGCTCAGTGGTGCCCAGGGACAGCCCAAGGGCCACTGGGCAAAAACTGGAAGCCAGGAGGTTCCAACTGGGACCCAGGAGGAGAAAGTTGTTTGCTGTGAGGGTGTTGGAGCCCTGGCCCAGGCTGCCCAGAGAGGTTGTGGAGTCTCCTTGTGTGGAGAGATTCCAAGCCCAGCTGGAGGTGACCCTGGGCAAGCTGCTGTAGGTGACCCTGTTTTAGCAGGGGGGTTGGACTAGCTGATCTCCAGAGGTCCCTTCCAACCCCCAGCATTCTGAGATTCTCCTTGTGGTTTTTTTGCACTGTCAGGTCTGTCAGGTTTTTACTTTTAATTGTAGGATTACAATTTTAATGACTACTCCTCCTTTGGAGGTGGAATATATGAAGCTCTAGGTAGCATTCTGTCTTCTCCTCTTACTTGCTGTAACTTAATATCTCACCTGGCACAGGGCAGCTCACTGTGTCAGGTCTGAGTTTGCAAACTTGAGGCTGCTCAGTGCTTTTGGTCTGTGAGTGCATGTTGTAAATATTCTCAGAGCAGCAATGGTTAAAGCAGTTTACAAAATTAAACTCATGAGTATGGTAGAGTCATAGAATGGCCAAGGTTGGAAGGGACCTTAAAGATCATCTTGTTCCAACCCCCCTGCCATGGGCAGGGATGCCACACACTAGACCAGGTTGCCCAGGGCCATATGCAACCTGGCCTTAAACACAGCCAGGGATGGGGCAGCCACAGCCTCTCTGGGCAACCTGTTCCAGTGCCTAACCACCCTCCAGGTAAAGAATCTCCTCCTAATCTCTAGTCTAAATCTCCCCTCCTCAGCTTGTATCCATTCCCCCTTGTCCTGTTGCAATCTGAGCAGCTGAGAAGTCTCTCCCCTTCTATTTTGTAATCCCCCTTCAGGTACTGAAAGGCTGCTAGAAGGTCCCCTGGAAGCCTTCTCTTCTCCAGGCTGAACAACCCCACCTCCTCCAGCCTGTCCTCACAGGGGAGTTGCTCTAGTCCTCTGTTAATAGAGCTCTGGTAACAGATTTCCTCCTCCTTTTTGATCCAAAAATTTGATTAAAAGCCCAGAAAATATAGTGGGTTTGTAAAATATTGTTGATGCATTACTAGAAACTATGTCATTTTGAGGCCCAATTTAGAACCATTTTTGGTTTGAAAGCAACTTCATTGCTTTTATCACAGGAAGGACCTTGGCCAGGTTTGGGATCCAAGCAGGCACTTTGATGGGACAACTCTGACAGTTCAACAAGGTTGTTTTGCAAATGGGCAGCTGAAATGCCCAGTTTTGCTCCTCCCACCCATTTCATCACATCCCAAATCCAAAGCAGTATGAGACAAAGTAGCTCAGAGCAACTGAGAGCAGCTGTATCTGAAACTGCAGTCATTGTTTTCCCAGGATCCAGAAGCAGAACAACATGAACTCTGATCCCAACTCTACTTTCTGTGAAGGAACAGCAGTCCTCTGCTACCCCATCTGCACAGCTTGGCCCTTCCCTGCCACACAGCTGCCTTTGTTCACCAAGGGAAGACACAGAGTCATTGATTTTATCCCCCTGGGATTTGGAATAGGCTGGAAGTTGTTCCAGAAAGAGTCAGATTTTTCAGGTATTCAGAACTGGGTATTTCCCACATATTTGACAGTCATAGACACAGAAACAGTTCACAATTTATCCAGCTGAAGAGGAGCCATTCCTTCTCCTTTGCTGATGCATCAGGATTTCAGCCATCAATAGAATTCTACAAAGCAAGGAGGAGTTAGCTCCTGCCCTCTCATGGGAATGATTGTCTCTCCCTTCTTCCTACCTCTGGCTTTTTGGTATCAGTACCCACCCTGAGCACTGCAGGGTTGGGAGGTGCCAAATCACACAGAATCACAGAATCCTTAAGGTTAGAAGAGAGCTCTAAGATCAACAAGTCCAACCACCAACCTATCACCCCCATGCCACTAACCCATGGCCCTCAGCACCACATCTAGATGCATTTTAAAGCCCTCCAGGGATGGTGACTCCCCCACTGCCCTGGGCAGCCTGGGCCAATACCTGACAACTCTTTCACATTATGATTCTTCCAAAAACCCAAGAAACCCTTGTTTCCTGGCAGCTTTGGGACAGCTTGCAGAGGCTTCTGGCTGATGCAGCAATTAAATAACTGCAGCTGAAGGAGACCTTGGCATCATAAAAACCCCTCACTACTGGTTGCATTTTCTGCCTCAGGGACTTTCTTTCTGAGAAGGTGACAAACTCTATGAAGCCACATCCCTGACCATGCCCATGAAGAACCTAGAAGTAAAAAACCTGCATGTCATCAGCATTTTAACAGAAACTAAGTCACCACTCCATGAATTCAGAGTGATCTATTTTCCTGCTGCTTAATGTTTTATTGGAGCCACGTGGACCCCTGCAGATAGGCACAGCAATGCTGCATAACCTCCACTGGAAGATCTTTCCTAGCAGTGAATGTTAATCTCATTATAGCAGAGTTTCAGAATTCAGAGGCATAAATATCTGGCATAGAGCACCTGTAGTTAGTTTTATATTTTAAATAATTTGTTACTTAAATGCATATTAAACATTGCAAGTTCTATTGCACTGCAACAGGAGACAACTAGATTCAGCCTCAGTCACTGGAGCTCAGATACATGGATTATACACTGGAAAATAAATCTCTGAATATGTTCTTCTTCCAGAGGGAGAACAAGGGAATGGTTTGGAAGGTGGCACATTTTTTTTTTGGTCTAGTGCAAGTGTAGGAGGACTAAAAAATAAAGCAGTGCCCCTTGACCAAACCTGGCCATCCAGGTATGGACAGACTGCATGGGACAGAGCAGCACCAGGCTGCTGATTCCAGAATCCCAGCCTGGTAGGGGTTGGAAGGGACCTCTGGGGACCATCTAGTCCAACTTCTTTGCTAAAGCAGGGTCAACCTAGATTAGGTTGCCTAGGATCACCTCCAGCTGGGGTTGGAATCTCTCCAGAGATGGAGACTCCACAACCTCTCTGGGCAGCCTGGGCCAGGGCTGCAACACCCTCAAATGCTGATGCACAGTCAGTTTAGGTTTCCCCAGGGAGAAATGCAGAGGGAAAAATGATCCCTGTCCTTCTCTGTACCTTACCCAGAGCTTATTTAACTCCATGAGAGCTATAGGATGATTGGTATCAGCAAACCTTCTGTTTTCCCCTGAAGCTGCTGTTCCAATGCCACTGCCCCCTCACACAAGGCTGTGCTTTCTCAGAGCAATATGTCTCTTCCTTTCAGAAGCAAACCAAATCATAGGTTTGATGTCTTTTCCCAGCTCTTTGTCCAACATTAGCACTTGGCTGGTTTCCTCAGACAGTAGGAACATAAGGACATAGCTTGGAAACACTGCCCAAGATCCAGGACATAATTAGAGCAGAACTAAATGCTGCATTTCACAGCTCATGGGGAAAGCCTTTCCATCAGCATGGAGGAGAACATTTCACAGCTAGCAGCCTGCCCTGGCAATAGAGTGTGTAAAAAGTAGGGGGTAAGAGTATGGTCAGCTCTTGAGGGGCAGGAGAACTCTGTTCTTTCCCTGGGCACCTTTTTGGAATACATTAGAACCCTAACTTCAGTCCAAGGGCAGCTCAGGCACAGGCTGGATCACTCAGGGGAAATTTAGGTTGGATACTAGGAAAGACTTCTTCACTGGAAGAATGGTTAAGCATTGGCCCAAGCTGCCCAGGGCAGTGGTGGAGTCACCATCCCTGGAGTGGTTTAAAATGCATCTAGATGTGGTGCTGAGGGCCATGGTTTAGTGGCATGGGGGTGCTGGGTGGATGGTTGGACTTGTTGATCTTAGAGGTCTTTTTCAACCCTTCTAATTCTCTGATTCTCTGGCAGACACAAGTCAATGTCATTGCAGAAATGACATTCAGAAATTAATATTTTTGACAAAAAAAGCAGATTTCCTCAGGCTCACAACAGCTACAATCCCCCCAATGGATTGCACACCTCAAGAGCTTGTCTCCTCCACTGTCCCCTGGGCAGCTCCTTCTACCCCTGTGAGTGGTTCCAGCACAGAAACCCCACTGGGGTGACACCATCACCTTAACAACCTAATGGAGCTGTGTGAGTGCATTTCTCCATTCATATGACTTGTTGCTCTCAAGTTCTATTTTACATCTCTATCATTTTCTGGTTTTCCTGAGCCATTTTCAAAGTAGCATGGAAAATCACCTGGAATAACCCAACATCTGTCTCCAAACCAGCACACAGAGCAGCCTCTAAACCTTGCAGCATCCCATGACTATAGCTGGAGTGTGGCTGGGAGTTTTTGAATTCATCCATTGTGGAAAAACTTGTTCTGCTGCCTCATTGTATTATCACAAATGTTTTCTCTGACTTCAACTCCTCTGATGACTCACAGAGAAGCAATTGGTCTCCCAGAATAAAACACTCTTGTAGCAGGGTTGGGGTTTTTTTCTCTTCACATAAAGGGTGAGTGTTTCAGGGATCCTGCTTCAACAGGGTTTTATTTCTCTTTGAATGCATATACTCCATGTTCAGTGGAGTCTCTCCTGTATTAGCTCTATGTTTATATAGAAAGTGGCAAGGTTGGTCTCCCAGGGAAGCAGTGTGGAGGAGGAAGCCACAAACCTTAATAGGGCATCTCAGTTTGGATGAGAAAGAAATCTGCCTCCTGAGACAGAGTTATCTCTCTAGGGCTTCTCTGGTTGCTAGTTAGGGTCATTCTCCTCCTCATGAAGGCTGAAAAAGCAAAACAAAAGTGATTTTTTACAGTAATGAAGTATTACTGACATAAAAGTATCTGGCATCAGTGACTGACATTCTTAATAGAATCCTAGAACTGTCAGAGTTGGAAGGGACCTCAAAGATCATCTAGTTCCAACCCCCCTGCCTGCCAGGGACACCTCCCACTAGAGCAGGTTGCCCACAGCCCCATCCAGCCTGGCCTTCAAAGCTTCCAGGGATGGAGCTTCCACAACCTCTCTGGGCAACCTGTTCCAGTGTCTCCCCACCCTCACAGGGAAGAACTTCCTCCTAATATCCAACCAAAATCTCCCCTCCTCTAGTTTGCATCCATTCCCCCTAGTCCTATCACTACCTGACCTCCTGAAAAGTCCTTCCCCAGCTTTCTTGTAGCCCCCTACAGATCCTGGAAGGTTTTCAAACCACATGGCTCTGTTAACAGGACCCACTTGAATTGTGAGCATTTGTAAACTGAGGAAGAAATGTTCCTTGTGCCTTTTCTCCTGAAATCAAAAAAACTGGTGCAAGACTTGCAACAGGAGAATGAGATGAGCCACACAAAGGAGGTGCTGGGTGTCCCTGGAGAAGACCTTCCACCTCATGAAGGCAGCACTAGGCAAGCTCTGCCTTTCACTACAGTCACTGCAATGGAAGGACTGGCTTTTTGTGGTTTGTTTTTAAGTTTGGGGTTTGTTTGTTGTTTTTTTTTTTTAGTGCCAGGCATTTTAAATGATGTTTAGTTATTGTTATTTCACCTGCTTGAGGCAATCTGCCTGGATTTGGCACTGAATTCTCCCCTGTAGACCTAATGGCTGCAAGCCTTGGACCATCCTCCCTGGGGGTTGGACTAGATGATTTTTTGAGGTCCCTTCCAACTCCTAACATTCTGTGATTCTGTGAAATGCTGCCACAACAGAACTTTTGCATGATGTTGGAGAGATTATGTCCTATAGCAGGCAGCAAAATCCTTGTTCCTCTAAGTGATATCAGTTTCCCTAACCAACTTCCTCAGCACACAGTATTAACCAAGTTTTCATTCACCTTTATGTGCTGTGAGCCTTCTTTGCCTACACAATCCATTTGAGCTTGGTACTCTAGAGCTGTTGGAAATGCAGCTGCTTGCTTTGGGACAATGTTAATTTGAAGACATGGCCTCTTGAAGATTACAGAACCATTCTGGTTGGAAAAGACCTCTGAGATCATCAACTTCAACCATCCACCTAACACCACCATGCCCACCTCTAAACCATGGCCCCATGCACCACATCTACATGTTTTCTGATGAAGTATCAGGATGATGTCAATTAAGAAAAGAGGTTTTGTTGTCCTAGATCAGAACACTTTATGAGATGTATCTACTGATCCAGTTCTGTGAGTTTGCAAGGATTCAGCTGTCCTAAAAGCAGACAAGACTCCACAGAATTCATTCCTGCAGCATTGCTACCCATGAAGCTCTTTTCCCAAAGCATAATTTTGCCAAATGCACTCTGTGTGGGCAGTTCTTTCTTACTCCAGTGCCTATCTTATCATTTCTAACCAGGAGGACACTGCATCTATTATATGTGCACTCACTTATCAGGCACGTTAAGGAAGAAAAGCTTGTGCAGACTTCTGCAAAACTCCAGTGCTCTGGAGACTCTCTGAAAGGCATGGAGGAATTATTTTAAACCCAGAGTTTTGAGGCTGCAAAAACACAGCTACTTGCTTTGCCATCAGATGCTTCATTTGAGAGGATCTTACCCAGTGTGGAATAAGGTTGTGCCTTTGAAACCTGAGCCCTTGGAGACACTTGATAACCATGGGACCAGCAGCACCACAACCCAGGGGTGAAATATGGGGCGGGTAAGGCTCTCAAGGACTTGGTAGAGCAGCAGAGTGCCCAGGGGTGAGGCTTTTGCATGCCAAAAGAGCTCTCTGGAGCTTTAGCTACAGCAGCTTTGAAGAGTTTATTTGACGCTTTAAAAGCAATTGGGTGGAGAGGTTAACTGAGCAGAGTTTAACAGCAGCTCCAAAAGGCTTTCAGCACCTGAACTGCAAACAAAGAGGAGTCTGTTCCTCTGCCAGGCTTCCCAACAGCACCAGCCTTCCCTCTAGCATGAAGGATTTGGGAAAGTCGGCTGCATCTGTTGCAGGGAAGAGTCTTCCAGCAATGCTGAAGGTGTGCTCAAGCAGCAGCAAGCATGATCCTCTTGTGCAGCATCTGAAGATGTTCCTGTGGTGAGGACCAACTTTGTGGAAAGGACTGAGAAAGGAAAACTTCTCTTAAAAAAAAAAGCTTTGCCTGCACCTGCTACACACTGGAGAGCAAAGACATAGCAGCTAGTAAGTAGAAGGTAAAGAGAAAGGTAAATTCATAATTGTGGGGGGGAAAAAAGTCCATCTGTTGAAAGCAGAAATGTTTAGGTATTAGCAGAAGCTTTGAGTATTCTAACTGATGCCACAGTAATGTGAAATCCTGCATTGGAAGAAGTTTAAATTGCATTTTCCTGGTAGATAATACTCAGGCTAAGAGGGTGAATGTGAGAGAGTTTGCACTGGAGCTGGTTACCACCACGGAGAAGGAAATGGGTGTCTGAGGGCCCAACTTTACAGCCTGTTACCTGTCAAGGACCTTGCTCCAAGAGCAAGGCATTGCAGCATGAGGGTCTGTACACTGGCACTTCTTTATGGAACAAGGATTTCTTTATCTCTGAAACTTCATGTCACTTCAGAGCTCATTAATTTTCTGGTCTTTTAAAGTTCTAGCAAGAAACTAAAGTGTATCAGAAATATAGATGCTTTTACCATGGACCTTTTGTTTCACTCCTGCATATCTAATAAACTTCCAGCTATATTGTATGTCTCAAACAAAGCAAGTCCTCTCATGTTTGGGAGAGATTATTCTCACCAAAGAGAATCACTTTGTCAAAACAATGAGCAAAAGAAAGTTTTCTAGATGAAAATGTCAGGGAGATAAACACATTCCTTTGAACCTTATTTGTATTCCAGAGCTGCTTCAAACACTCAGGCAGTTATCTTTCAGAAGGTAAACATGCATGAAATCTGATCAGCTTTTTATTGTACATGGAATAAATTATGCAAGGCATTGTAGTAGGCTCCTCTATGGCTCATTTACACATCTTTTGATAAATGGAATATGCAGATCCTTAGTCCTTTGTGAGACATTAACCTTCGTGCATATTGATGCTGCTCTTCTAAAGGATGACAGGTGTACAAAGACCTTTTGGTGTCTCTTTGAAAGCCAGCAAGCTTCCTTCCTGAGGAGGGACTTGCTTGGTGAACTGTCTTTAGACTTCAGTCTTGTCATAGATTTTCTTCTCAATGTCAAAGAATTAAAGGTTTCAGGTTGTTTTAATCATGGTATGGAGTGGTAAGGATAGAAGACCTGTGGTTAGTGCACTCTCCAGAAAGTCACTCCTAATTCCCAGCCACAGGTATTACTGCAAACTTATTTCCCTTGTGTTAGGTGACAGAAATTCAAGCTGAATGGCTAAACTCTTTGAAGATAAATGATTTCATAGAAACTTTATAATCCTTAAGGTTGGAAAAGACCTCCAAGGTCATCAAGACCAACTGTTAATCTAACATTGCCAGGTCACCACTAAACCATATCCTTCAGCACCATGTCTACATGTCTTTTCAACCTCTCCAGGGGTGGTGACTCCACCACTGCCCTGGGCAGCCTCTTCCAAAGCTTAACCACTCTACCAGGAAAGACATTGTTCCTAATGTCCAACCTAAACCTCTCCTAGCACAACCTGAGGCCATTTCCTCTTGTCCTATCACTAGTCACCTAGAAGAAGAGACTAACCCTAACCTCACTCCAACCTCCTTTCAGGGAGTTGCAGAGAATGAGAAGGTCTCCCCTGAGCCTTCACTTCTCCATGCTAACCAACCTCAGTTCCCTCAGCTGCTCCTCACAACACCTGTGCTCTAGACCCTTCCCCAGCTTCATTGCCCTTCTTTGGACACACTCCAGCACCTCAGTGTCCTTCTTGAGTTGATTTGAGATACTTGCCTCCATTTCAGTTACCTATCAAGGCTATTTATGAGAAAGGGAGGAACTCTAGGCAATAAAAGGGAGAAAAGCTAAAGCCTGAGTCAATGATTATTAACCCTGATAATAAGACAGACAGTTTCAGGCAAGATGGATCTATTTTAACTGGTAAAAATGCTGCATTGTCCTCAAGTATCTCAGTTTGGCATTCCACAGGGGAATGGAGAAGCCCCACTTGTGAAATGCTAGCAAAGAAGAGTGTTGGAAGCTTCTCACAAGTATCTCTGCCCCAGTAGTTTTTGCTGATACCTTGCTTGATTGGGCTGCAGAGCAACAGAGGAATATCTTAGAATGGAGCCACAGAATTGTTTAGGTTGGAAAAGACCTTGAAGATCATGGAGCCCAGCTGCTCTCACTGCAGAACATTTGCTGAGAAATGGCTCTGAAATGATGGGTATGCTCTTTTATCTGTGTGCAAAAATGCTCCTTTTCCTTTTTTGACCACCAAAAATGGTACTGCATTCTAAAGGTGAGGGTTTGTACATTTTTATTTTGAAAGGCCCAAATCCTAAGGAAATCTGGAGGCTTCTGTTTATATTTTCATTTAAAGTCAAGGCTAGGAAAACATCTTTTGGCAAAAGCAGGAAAAAAATGAACAGAGGCAGGAAAAAAAGGGAAAAAAGAGGTATTTTGTGGCATGTTCTGTTTCTTGCTTGGGTTAATTATCAGGTCAGAGAGTTTTTCAAACCTCAGCCCACCTGCTGTCCTGAAGGGCAGTGCAGCACACTGCAGTCAGTACCCTGCTCATGCTGAAAGCTCCATTTCTTTGTGCCTCCCACTGCAGGATTCAGTAACCCTGGCTGGATGAGGTGTCCATAGAGGAGAAGTGAAGCCACAACCTCTCTATGGGCAACTTGGCCTTGGGGCTAGGCTGGGTGGTGGATGGGTGTCCTCTCCTGTGGTTGGGATCATTGGTTTGCTTAATTGATGGTGAGATTGGAGAAGCAGAAGTGCTGATGTGATAATATCAGAAGTAAAAGAGAATAATGTTGGTAAACTGACCTGGCTGAGAAATTCCTGATCTAGTTAATGTCCCTGCTCACTGCAGGGGGTTTGCACTACATAACCTTTAAGGGTTCCTTCCAGACCAAACCCTTCTGTGACTCTATGGGTTTAGCTTGCTCTGGGGGTTGGTGGGTACAAGGAGAATGGATGTTCATTCAACCCCAGCATCACAGAATGTTAGGGGTTGGAAGGGACCTCTGGAGTTCATCTAGTCCAAACCCCCTGCTAAAGCAGGGACACCTAGAGCAGATTGCCCAGGACTGTGTACAGGCAGGTTTGGAATCTCTCCAGAGAAGGAATGATAGACTTATAGAAACATTTGGGTTGGAAAAGACCTTTGAGATCATCAAGTCCAACCATTAACCCCAAACTGCCAGGTCACCACCAAACCATGTCCCTCAGCACCACATCTCTATGTCTTTTAAACACCTCCAGGGATGGTGACTCCACAAGTTCCCTGAGCAGCCTGGAAGTCTCCTTATACAAGTCTCCTACTAAATAAAACAGCTGGAGGTCTGAACCAGAAGGTGTACTTTGCTTGACAATGCAATGATTATTTCACTTGAGGAGGTAGGGAAGGACCTTGCTACAAAACATCCTCAGGCCTTGACCTCCTCTTTTGATTCCTGGTTTCATTCTAGCCAGGAGGAATTGGAAAGGAAATGAGGAACTGAGGAAGGAGAGGAAAAGTAAATGGCTTTTTCCATGTTGAAAAGATGAGCTATTGCTAATATCCTTACAGAATTGCTCAAAATGAACAAAAACTTAGTGAAACCTCCAGCCATGTTAGAAACACTGCTTTATAGTAAAGGAACCTCTTAGGAGCCACAGCATCATCAGAGCACCATTGACCTAGTCCTCATGCAGACATGATAAGAGCATCTCCACCAAACCCCTTTTCAGCCTAAGTCTCAGGCCTCCACGACCTTGAAGTCCTTAAAAACCCCAAACTATCAACTGTTAGCCACACAAAATTCTTCTTTTAATCTTGCAGAAATATTGAGATTTTAACTGATATACTTGGCTCTGCAGGGCTGGTCTCCAGATGAGAGCTCACTCCTTGTCTGTCCTCTGTTTGCAGACAAGCTGTGGGTAACGTGCAGGGTGAGAGCAGTGATTCCATTGAAATCATGATCAGGATAAAAGTTATTGGCTCAAAAACCATGGGTTGAAGAGAATTATTAAGTATCCAGATGGATTATAAATGACACTGAATTATTTTCATAATGAATCCCAAATTTGGGAGGAATGAGCAAGAGCAGCCCAGAGGCTCCCTGACTTGGTGAAATAGTTGGTAACTACACGATTGCAGTTCAATCTACAGCTGAGTGGATGTGTTTGGTGCTTGTCTCTGAAGGGAGGTATTACTCACACTCAAAATGACTTGCTGGCTGTTAGCATGGAAAAATGTTCTTTGTATTTCTCTGCATGGGCCAGGAAGGCTTTCAGATGTTTATTTTAGGTACCAATATTTCCCTGTTAAATGATACACGAACATCTGACGCTCTTTTTATGGATGCATTTTCACAATGCTCCTCTGAGATGAGTAAATGTGATTAATCTATTTTACAGGCAGGGAGCTGAAGCAGAGAGAAAGCAAGGCTCAGATCTGTGGAGATCTTAAAATGCCTAATGACACTCTGAAGTTTAAAGAAAAAAAAATAAATCAACCCCCCC
>VWZX01007332.1:460015-579402 GCA_013399015.1 Galbula dea
CCCCCCCCCCCAAACCCAACCTCATTCAATCTGTCACTGAAATCTTCCCACATCCCCCTTGGTAGCTTCAGGAAAAGACTGTGCTGGACAAAGAAGGAGATGAAGACCCCCTAAAAAATATCTTCACTGAGTTGTGAGGCATTGGCCCAGGCTGCCTAAGGAAGTGATGGAGTCACCACTCCTGGAGAGGTTCACAAAACCTATAGATGTGGCACTTAGGGCCATGGTTTAGTGGCATAGGGGTGTTAGGTTAGTGGTTGGACTTGATGATCTTAGAGGTCTCTTCCAACCTGAATGATTCTGTACAAGCCAAACTTAGCACATCTCCTAGAGTGACTAAACAGACCAGAGAATCACAGAATGGTGAGGGGTATGTCCTGGTTTTGCTGGAACAGGATTACCCTCCAGCCAAGGACTGCAGGTCATTAGCAATTTGGAGTCAGTCAGGACAGCTGACCTGAGCTGGCTACAGGTGTATCCCATACCAAAAACATCATGCCCAGTATAAAGGGAGAAGTTGGCTAAGAAAAGGGCTTTCTGCTTGGGTTCCTTCTGAGGTTCTACATGATCCTATTCCTGCTCCCAAGGACTGTATTCTTTTTTTGAGTGACTGCTGCACCTTCTCTGAGCTGAGTATAACTTTTTATCTTTTATAATGGTATGGGGTTTGTTGTTCTATTAATTGTCTTTTCAACCCTTGGTTCTTGTTTTCCCAGTTCTCTTTCTCTGCTAGGGAAAGATCATGGAGTGACAGAACAACTACTATAATTTAGTCCCAGATACAGGTTAAGCATAACCAGGTTGGAAGGGACCTCTGGAGATCATCTAATCCAACCCCTCCCTTCTAAAGCAGGGTCACCCAGAGCAAGTTGCCCAGGATCATGTCCAGGTGGGGCTGGAATCTCTCCAGAGAATCCAAAACATGTCCAAAAGAGACAAATTGGAAAGAGAACAAAACACTCTATACTTTGTCACCTTTACCATCACACCTTCTGCTACAGCACTGCCCATCTGCCAGGGCCCTGCTGTCAACAGTATCTCCAGCTCCAGAGCAGGAAGCTGAAGGTAATTAGTTTTACACTCCTAATTAACATGCCCTTAAAAACAGTGGTATAGCCAATGAGGTTTCCAGAAACCCAGAACCTCCTTCAGATCAGGGAATATCACTTTGGAAAGGTACTCACAGACTCTTTAGTTCTATCCTTCTGTCCTGACCTACTTGTGAAAGACATTTCTGAAGTAGCTTAGTTTTGTATGGCAGTAATAGAGGAGGCAGACAAAAAAATAATGTTGTGGTGGCCATTTTAAACATCTACTGCCAAAAATGCCTATTAATAGGGGAGAAAAATAAATGAAGCCTTTGTTCCAGAGGGATAAAGTTGTCCATAAAAGCTGAAGACTAGAACAACATTTTATAGTCAGGTGCAAAAGGCACCTGAGAATATTCTGCTGTATATAATAAGGAGGGAAAGTATAGAGGAGGAGGAAAGGGCAAGGGTTGTCTCTTTGTGGATTCTTTTGATAGAACATGTCCTTTTTGATAGATCCTGTTCAAGAGAGAGTAGCTTGGACTCTTCCTTCCTCCTGCCTCTCAGTTTGGGAGGAGCAGAGGATGTGCTTGGTACTTTGTGCCTTTCACACTGTGCTGAAACACTGCATTGCTTGAAAGAGGGTCCTCTACCTTTAGATTTTATAGCCAGAGGAAGCTAGGTTGGAATTTTGGCTGTTACCTGTCTTATTTTTGATGGGGTTGTCCTGTGCATAGATAGGAGTTGGATTCAGTGATCCTTGTGGGTCCCTTCCAGCTCAGGACTTTGATTTTCAGCTTAAAAACTGCATACAGAAAAATAAAGCAGATCTAGAAGTGGGAATCTGTACTTATCACTAGGGGCTTCCTTTAGGAAGGAAAAACAAATCCAGACTGAGTTCCAAACAGGATCTAGAGACTGTGGCTTGACTGGTGAAGAGTAAACCAAGTGCTTTATCATGTACCTGTTTTTCTCACCTACTCCCCAGGTTGAATGCAAAGCAAAGAGACTCATTAATTATGGTGCTTTGCAGGCAGTCATACACTCCTGAATTCAACACTTCCTCTTGCTAGCTGATCTGCATAGATAAGCAGATGGGAGAAGTGAAGAGGTTTGCTTAAGATACTCCTCTGACATCCAGGCTGAAATTATCACAAGGAGTAAGGGAGGAAAAGAAAGAATCTGTGACCAAACCCTGCATTTTCTGCTCTTGGCAGCCTTTAGAACTGTGGAGCTGTTTGAATAGCAGCTCATGATGTATATAACAATCTGAAAATTATTCTCCAGTTCCCAAGCAACCACTCATTTGGAAGGTGGGGTATGGCATTTTCCTCTGACCTTCCTGAACCCATGGATGTTGTAAAAAAAAAAAAAACCCAAAAAAACCCACCCAAACCAGCTAAGAGAAGTAGAGTTTGATTCCAGTTCTTCAGTCAGCATTTTCCACAATGAGCAAAATCAATAGAGTGCAGAATCTGCATGGGGGTTTGGATGAGTGGGCTGGAAGGAAAGAACAAAAAAACCCCCAACATTGAAATGTTCAGAAAAGGTCAAGTGACAGAGGAAAAAAGGTAAAACCTCACCAATTACTTCAGAAAGCATCTTTTAACTCTTTGTGCTGCTGCAGTGGCTGCAGCAGTGGCTAGGGCTCCCCTTGCACAGCAAGTGCTTGGCAAAGGCAATCTCTTATTGTGCAAAACCTCAGAATCTAATACTTTGGGAAAAGAAAATTTTCCAGCCATTTGCTCTGCTGCTGATAAAGGTGGATCTGCTGGCTTGTATCTCATCTGCTTAATTAGTAGTATCCTGCCCCATTAACTATGTGACAAATTGCACCTCATTGGCATAACACAATGTACATAAAATTCTCTACTGAAAAATAAAGAGAGCTCAGGTATTACAAACTGATTCCCCCCACCTTGTATAGATCTGGAGAGCAAATTAACAGATCCAGGTTGAGGAACATCTAAGTTGCTTACAGCAAAAAATGGAGATGGGCAAATTTTTTCCTTCCCTGTGCTGCAGATCTGCTGAGAGAAATACTGCAATGCATTTCAATGAGTGCTTGGGAAATGTGCAAGGTTAGGTAAAAATTGGGGGTTAGAGAGAAAAGAGTTGATTCTGAGGCTTTTGCATCGTGTGCTGAAAGGTCATGGTGAGCAGCTGAGGTTTGGATGTGTTTAAGAAGCTCTGAAAGAAAGTTGAGAAATGGAGGAGTCTGCAGAAGAGGTTGGGGGAAAATCAGGGAGGGTTTTGTAGTTGTGACTCTTCAGCTCCAAAAAATTACTTTGCAGGGAGGGAAGGACCCTGAGAAGGCAGCATGTGCCCCAAACACACCTCATGTGGGGGTGAATGCAAAGCCACCATGGTGCTGTTTATAGAAGCACAGAATAATTGGGGTTGGACTAGTTGATCCCCAGAGGTCCCTTACAACTCCCACCATTCTCTGTGGTTCTTTGACCTCTGGGTGTCATCTACTCCAAACCCCCTGATCCAGCAGGGTCACCCACAGCAGCTTGCCCAGGGTCACCTCCAGCTGCCAGGGGTTGGAATCTCACCCCAGAAGGAGACTCCACAGCCTCTCTGGGCAGCCTGGGCCAGGGCTCCAACACCCTCACAGCAAACAACTTTCTCCTCCTGCTCAGGGGGAACCTCCTGGATCCCAGTCTGTGCCCAGTGCCCCTTGGGCTGGCCCTGGGCACCACTGAGCAGGGTCTGGCCCCAGCCTCTTGCCCCCAGCCTTCAGCTCTTGCTCAGCATTGAGCAGCTCCCCTGTGGGGCTGCTCTTCTCCAGGCTAAGCAGCCCCAGGGCTCTCAGCTTTTCCTCCTGCCAGAGATTTTCCAGTGCCCTCAGCATCTTTGCAGCTGAAGAACCCAAGACAGGTGGTGCTGGAGCTGATGGGGCTTAGCTCTAGACCTGGGCACTGCTTGAAGCTCTCTTTAAACTCAACCAGAACCAAAGTCTTCTGTAAGGCAGAGATCCATGTGCAGGATCTACCTCCACCTGGCCACAGGCATCTAGACAGATTCTAAACCTCATGCTGCTGTGACCAGATTTGTCCCAAGCTGGTTTGTTCTCCATCCCCACCTGGAGGGCAGGTTCCAATGAAGACCATCTAAGTATAGCTGGAAGTAAATGCTTCAAGTTGAAATTCCCTGCAAGGGCTATGCTTTGTTTAAACAATGTTACATTGTTGTCTAGAGAAGTGAATCCCAAATTGCTTTCAGTTCTTGTAAAAGCAAATAAAATGTAGGTGAGTTGCAGAAACTATGGAGTGCCAACATTTTTATTCACAATTTTTAACCTAACAATTCTCCCATGTGAAATCAGACAAGGGATATTATCTTTGTAATAAAAGGCAATTGAGAATCTAAATGAGAAATCAAATGCTTTCTCATGCTGATTTATTGAAGATTAGGAAAACTGAAAGCAGATGTAAACATGGATGGCTGGAGGATGAAAAGAGAACCACAGTAGAGTGATAAATATCTGAGTTGTGTTGTTATAGGTACAGATCTGCATTAACTCCAATAAATTGAGCTGTGAGCTTCTCTAAATCTCAATTAATGCTGCAGAACAAAGCTGGAGATCTATTATCAGCTTGATATCTTGGCACAGATAAATTGGAACTAAATTAACCATCCAGAAATACATGTTATCAATATCATATTGAAATGATTATTGTCACAGGATAGCAATGGATCCCAGGGCAGCCTGAACACAGACTTCTCCATTACACCCAGATGTTGGAAATACAGGAACTCTATCTGTAAACTCTAATGTTGCCTTTGCAAAATGTGCATGTTCTACTGAAAATAGATTAAGATTAAGAATAAGATTAGTGATGTTCAGACAACAATATTTTTCTAAGCCTACTCAGGAGCAGCCATGACTTTATTTTCCCCCCAGAATAAGATAATTTATTGTTGTGCTTGTGGCCAAGTATCCTGACATTGTTAGCTACTGTCATGAGTTTTGTGGAAGTATTCAATTTGTGAGACAGAGGAAGTAGTTTCCTTGCATCTAGTAACTCTTTCTTTTTGCTTTCTGCTCCTCCTTTAGCTCAGCTTTAGACTGCAGCTCTCCAAGCAGGTCACTAGGCTATTTTATTAGAGGTCTGTAGAGTGCCATGCTGTCTGCACCATGAAGTGAACTTAAGGCATAAATCTAGAAATACAGATTCCCTGGCTAGGAAGTTCACACAAAGATCAAGAGATCAGGTGTGCAACAAGGTGAAAAGTTGTTCTGAAGGAAATATTTAGTATTTCTCTCCATTCATTCATTTGCTGCAGTCTCAACATGATTTGTCATGAGGGCAAGCCTGCAAACTCCAGTATCAAAGCATCTTAAGTGAGATTCACAACTCCAGGCCTGCATTCTGTGTAAGATATATACATTAAGAGTGCATCTCATGCATTGCATCTGAATTTCTTAATTTCTTGTCTTTACAAGAAACAGATCCCAGCTTTTTCAAGTTCAGTCAATGCACAGCTTTGTATCCAGGTAGGAATGGATGGGTAGTAGATGAATGGGGAGAGTGGTGAGAGGAAGGATGGTTGGTTGAATGGGTGGGTGGAAGGATGGATAGGTGAAGAGTTCTTGGTTTTCTTTCTCTCATCTGCCCAATGGCTTCTTGTGGAAGCTAAAAAGAGATGAGCAGGTGTCTTGTTATCTTCTCCATGATCTCTAATCTTGCTGAAAGCATGGCAGGTTCACCACCTCCCTTTCAGAGAGGTTTATTTGAAGGCAATGGCTCCATTTAAAGGAGTTTTAGTGCTCTTTACCTCCACTGTAAAAGTGCCCAGGGTTCAGGAGAAGGCTCTGAGGCTGACATATAGAATCAGAGAATTGTTTTGGTTGGAAAACACCTCTAAGATCATGAAGTCCAACTACTAACCAAATACAACCAAGTCCACCACTAAACCTTGTCCCTCAGCACCACATCTACACATCTTTTCAACCCCTCCAGGGATGGTGACTCCACCACTTCCCTGGGCAGCATCTTCCAGGGCTTGACAGCCCTCTACTTCAACTTCTGCTTATGCAAGGCATACAGAAGTTGCTAAGACAGAAATGAGACACCCCAGAGATGGGTTTGGATCTCTTCAATCAATTGTATTGATCAAGCAGTGCTCCACTTTAAATTCTGAGCCAGATAACCCTAATTTGTTTATAAAAGTCTCTTTGAAGGTAGTCTTAATTAAGTAGAAGGAAGAAGAGCATGTCATCAATGTTGAGGAGAGCAATATAGACAGCTGAATAAACATCCCATCACTGAAAATGCCTGCTGGTGATTAGAGAATCACTAAATATACAGGGATTTGTCCTGTGATCAAGGACTTCTGCTGAAGTCCCAACCAGATAACAGCCAGCTTCCTCACTTTGCTGTGTTCACTGACTGGTGATGAGAGTGTATGTGCAGTGCACTGCAAAATTCAGCCTTAAAAATGTCATTTATACAGATGGTTGCATAGTGCCCAGCACTGGGATACCCATGCCCAGGGGGGGTCTTGAGAAGCTGCTGTGATTTAGGAAAGCACAGAGGTTCTGTGATTCCTGGGGACTGGCTGAGTCACAAGTTCACTCTGATCATTTGCCTGTAGACACCACACAGAGAGCTAGATTATGAATTAAACACAACATCTTCTGTTGAGCTAATAACTGTATGAAGAGTGAATAAAGAGCATTTCACCTCTCCTATGCTGCTACCTTCTGCATGGTGAGCAGATAACCCTGCTAGCTTCATTGCATCTTGTAGGGAAATACCATGGGCTCTAACAGTTCTTCACTCTCTGATAGCTTTTCTCTGTCATAGAGTATTTAAGTGTTGGTTGATCAACTCTTCCAGGGTGCATCAAGAAGAGTGTGACCAACAGGTGGAGAAAGGTTGTCCTCCCCATCTACTCTGCACTTGTGAGGCCACACCTGGAGTCCTGGGTCCAGTTCTGGGCTTCTCAGTTGAAGAGAGACAAGGAACTATTGGAGAGAGTCCAGCAGAGGCTAGGAAGATGCTGAGGGCACTGGAGCAGCTCTGGCAGGAGGAAAGGCTGAGAGCCCTGGGGCTGCTGAGCCTGGAGAAGAGGCTGAGCAATGTTAAAGCTCAATGCTGAGCAATTGCTCAGGGCTGGGGGCAAGAGGCTGGGGCCAGACTCTGCTCAGTGGTTCCCAGGGACAGCCCAAGGGGCAGTGTGCACAGACTGGAATCCAGGAGGTTCCAGCTGAGCAGGAGGAGAAAGTTGTTTGTTGTGAGGGTGTTGGAGCCCTGGCCCAGGCTGCCCAGAGAGGTTGTGGAGTCTCCTTCTGGGGAGAGATTCCAAGCTCAACTGGAGGTGACCCTGCTATTAGCAGGGGGGTTGGACTGTATGATCCCCAGATCTCCCTTCCAAGCCCCACCATGCTGTTATTCTGTGATCATGCCTTGTTGCTTTGTTTTTACACTTCCCTCTAAGTGATCAAGAGCCCAGCTTCATCTTGTGGCAGAGTTAGCTGAGGGGAGAGGAGGAGGAATGCATCATGCAGTCAATTCCATAGCTAACTGCTTGTTGGGAGTGTGATCCTGGAACTCTTCATCAAGCAAAGCTGCTGTCCTTAGCAAGAGAGGGTGAAAATGCTCCAGGATGCAGCTATGACTTGTTTTCACCCTGATCCTCATTATTTGAAGATTACACATCCAGTCAGTGCCACAATAGGAGGCTGGGTTTATAGCCCTGCAAGAGACACATCTCATTAGGGCTAGAGAGCTAACAGAAAGCTCTTCCCTTGAAGTGCAGTGAGTTTCTTCCCAGCTACAAGACCAGCTCATGGAGCTTTTATTTTCCTTTCTCTTATTAACTATTAATAACAATATATGCTCTTTGAAGTACACTCTGTTTACATGTAAGGAGAACAATGTAATGGCAGTGACAAGGTAGGTCTTGGATTTCAAAACAAAAACATCTTTATATGTTGCAGCTTGGAGCAGAGCAAGGCAAGAGAAATTTTGGTCACTTGGGGAACAGCTTTGGGGACTATTGGAAGATCACTGCCTAGATGAGATTAAAATCACCAGAGCCCAGAGTTAATTTTTAATGAAAATATGAATTTTAAATATTGATGAAAATCTTTTCTTCCAAAGCACTTAAAAAATATCTCTGGCAGCAAACTAAGGCTCACTGAAATACAGTGATGGAAGTGGGACTTATAGGACCAGAAGTTAATATCTGTTCAGTGTCAGTGTAAATTGTTTGCAAAGCCAGCTCCATGCCTTTGACAAGAGCAGTGTCACCTGGGTGGGCCAAGCTGTCCAACATGTGGTCACACTCTGCTAGGAGGCTAAAGGCAAGTTTCAGTTCAGTGGCAGATTGTGTGTCATGTATAATCCCCTCTGAGAGGGAATCTGCTCCATGCTGAGCAAGAGGTGAAGGCTGGAGGCAAGAGGCTGGGGCCAGACTCTGCTCAGTGGTGCCCAGGGCACAAACTGGAAGCCAGGAGGTTCCACCTGAGCAGGAGGAGAAACTTGTTTGGTGTGAGGATGGCACACCCCTGGCCCAGGCTGCCCAGAGAAGCTGTGGAATCTCCTTGTGGGGAGAGATTCCAAGCCCAGCTGCAGGTGACCCTGGGCAAGCTGCTTTGGGTCACTCTGCTTTAGCAGGTAGTGTTGGACTAGATGATCTCCAGAGGTCCCTTCCAACCCCCACCATGTTGGGGTTCTGGGATAATCAGGTATGTAGCCAGGACTCAGATTCTTCTCACTGAAGCAGTCCTCTCAAACTGTTGGAGATTTGAGAAGTTCCCAACAGGTCCAAATGACAGACAGTGCCTTCCCTGAGGACATGAACAGGTTGTTGTTGTTGGAGGCAGCCCCTGTCACCCTCCAAAACTAATCTGTCCTCCTCTCTGCAAGACATCTCCCTTGTCATGCCCTACCTAAGCCTCCAAGGAACAGGGAAAAGTAACTCAGCAGATGAGTTAAGCAACTTCTTGTCAGAACAAAAGTCTCTACCCTGCTACTGAGCAGGGAGTTGGTGCTTTTGTAGAGTCCATAATCTCAAGCCTTCAGGTCTGATTGACCTGCTTTTGCCAAGTTCTGATTCAATAGCTACAGGAGTGAGTGGATTAGGGGCAGAGAGGTTACATGCAGAGAAGGAACTGCAGGTAGCAATAGCTTTTCTGTGTGATTTTTTGACTTTTTTCCCCTCCCTCCTAAAGGTCTCAGGAGCTGTGAATACCTCAAAGAGTGGAATTATTTAAGTCCTGCTAGAAAGGCAAGAAAAACAGTGTTATGTTAGCTAGAAGGTAAAATGGACAAACAAAAAAGCATTTTTAGGGTTTTCATGTAGGATTATTTAGCATATAATTGGAAAAGGTAAACAAGAAACAGAGGGGGATACTAGAATGAAGGTCAGAGGGGAAAAAAAGAGTGGAGACAACTTGGAACTGTTTAGTCTGAAGATGAAGAGGCTCAAGGGAGATCTTGCTCTCTCCAGCTCCCTGAAAAGAGAGTAAGATGGAGGTTGGTCTCTTCTCCTGGGTTTCCAGTGATAGGGCAAGAGGAGATGGCCTCAATTTGCACCAGGGGAGGTTTAGATTGGATATGAGGAATAATTTCTTCCCAGAAAGAGTTGTCAGGCATTGGCCCAGGCTGCCCAGGGCAGTGGTGGAGTCACCATCCCTGGAGGGGTTTATAAAGCATAGAGATGTGGAGTTTAGTGCCGTGGGTTAGTGGCATGGTGGTGATGGGTTGATGGTTGGGCTTGGTGATCTTGGAGGTCTCTTCCAACCTTCCTGATTCTGTTCTTGTTTAAATATGTCCCATGCCTGGAAACATTCCAGGTCAGTTTTTGGGGGGCTCTGAGCAGCCTGATCTTGTTGGAGATCACAGTATCACAAAGGTGGGAAGAGAGCTATAAGATCATCAAGTCCAACCATCAACCTATCACCACCATACCACTAAACCATGGCCCCTAAGTACCACATCTCACTGTTTCTGAAACCCCTCCAGGGATGGTGACTCTGCCACCTCCCTGGGCAGCCTGTTGCAAGACTTTGCAACCCTTTCAGTAAAGAAATTTCTTCTTATATCTAAATGTCCCTGCTGACTGCAGGGGGTTGGATGAGATGATCTTTAAAGGTCCCTTCCAACCCAAAAGAGTCTGATTCTACAAAACCTTACTGCTTGAAGGCAACCAGCACCACCAGGCACACACATTGCCTTGCCCAAGAGACAAAGGAATGTCATAGCCTGATAATAGCTCACTGCCAGTGACTGAACCTGCTGCTACACCTCCAGAGAAGCACTGAGAGCAGAGAAAATCCTGTTGGGAAGAGCAGCCCCAGCCTGAGGGGCAGTGGTGGCTGCAGCAGCTCTGACATGCATCAGATCAGGAGAGCAGCCTGGGCTGCAGGTGAGGAGGAGCTGAGCTGTCTCAGCAGTTGGGTGGGTGATAGGAAGTGATAAACTTCTTGGGGCTGTCACTCTGCCCACAGCAGCCAGGTGTAGCTGCTTGAAGCTGGAATCACTGAGCTGCAAAGGGCTCTGGTTATGCTCATGAGTTTTCTTTGTGGATCACTGCAGTCCTTTGTCCTGTCTGTGCCAAGGGAAGGTTTTTCCCTTCCTAGTTTCAGGATGATTTCTGGTGAAGTGATGCTGCTTTTTGGATATGTTCCTAGTTCTCTGGGTAATCAGAGCACAGAAGAAAGGTGATGAAAGAAATGCATCTTCTAGGGCAAGTCTTGGTCACTGAAGTTAGTGGCAGAAAGCTCTTGGACTGTTCAGGAGGAACCTGAACTTTGTGTCTCAGGTTTAAAATAAAACAAACCCCCCAAAATCATATAAGAACTGTTGTCTACTGCTTCATTCCACTGCAAACAGTGAGACTACTTTGAACAGAGTAATTAACAGAATCTACTCTTTGGCTTTTGATTGCTGGCAGGGTTGAAGGAAAACATTGGCTGGTTTTTTTTTTCACTGAGGTTAACTGTGCCTCATTCAAATAACTTTAAGAAATAATCTACCTCTGTTATTCTTTTCTTCTTGCAATTTTGGCAGCATTCATTGCAATGTAGAGCTGGTTCTTGTTTCTGTTGCTATGGAAGTCTTAAGGCTTATCAGAGGAAAAAAAAAAAGAGCTTGAAAAATGTAAATGGGAGATTGACTCCAAGACATTGATTGTTTCTATCAAGTGCACTATAATTCCATTCTCTTCTTGCTTTATGCCTTTTTTTTTTTTGTTCTCAGAAGAGAAATTAAACTTAAGTTTCCAAGTTATAACAGAATTGTTCCATCAGGAAGGCTTTATCTCAGTAATTGTAAGAGATGTTTTAATGATCACATGCAATATAGACCTTGAAACTGATAAGGAGACTTGTGAATGGGGAAAGCATGCTGCACAGCTTGCTGGTTTCATCAGTCCAGGGAGTGAAAATATCAAGAGGTTTTGGAAGTCTTTTATTTTTATGTCCTTTAAAGAGTGGAAAAAAACCCCATAATTCAAATGATGCAAAGAACTCAGAATTTCCCTGTTAGGAAAGACAGAAAAAATAGGTTTACACCTACACTTCACTTGTCATATTTCCTGCATTGTTGAGAAATGAGAAGTATTTCCTATTTGTGGACTTAAAGCTGAAGCTTTGAAGCAAGCCCTCTAGAAACCTCATTCTTTACACACTGGCTTGGTTTTGGTTGGGGTTTTTGGTTGTTTTTCTTTTCAAGCAGTGCAATAGGTAGGAAACTGTATGACAATCTCTGGGATAAATGAGCTAGAAATCTATTCATGCAGTAGGATGGCCCCTTGAAGGCAGGTGGAGAGGCAGATAGATTGATAGATCTACAGATCTGGTCAGGGTTTGGAACCTTTTGGAATCTTGTCCTCTGAACTGCTCTGGAATCCCTGCAAAAAAAAACCTGATCAGGCAGAAATGTACCAAGGGACTAGAACAAGATTGTACAATATTTGAGGAGGGAATTGAAAGACTTTTAGCTCCTGCAATATTGGGGCTGTTTGTAGCAATTCAATTGCTCTGTTATTCTTCATTCCATCAGCAAGCTGAGGTGGGGGGGAGGAATGGTTTAGAAAAATGCAATACTGAAGTCCCTTTGATAATCAGCTTGATGTCCTTCAGCTCCTCAGTAGCTCTGGAAAATGGATTATGAGCAACTTGGTCACTTAGCTAACAAAGTCTTTTCTCAGGAAAATACCCTGAAAGCCCCAAGAAGCCAGGGATAACTTTAGCCATCATTAGCACATGAGAGCAAGAGGAAGAAAAGGAGGACAGTCCCAGCAGCACAGTGACTCTAGACTGTAGCAACGTGTCCCTGTTGTCCTAGATGCCTTGCAGCCAAGCAGAATGGAGTCAGTAATGCAGCAGGACTTTTTTCTGTGTTACTTGATCAAGCTCTGATTCAGGAGTGACTGGTGCTTCCTTCACTGGCACAGTTCAATGATCCCAAGCCTTCTGTGCTTCACAGTGTCCTCCAGCACCTCCTGCTTCCCTCCTCTGCTCCCATCTCCATCCTTCTCCTGAATTTTGTACAACCATAGCATCACAGAATGGTTTGGATTGGAAGGGAACCTTTTGGGGTCATCTAATCCAACCCCCCTGCTGTCACCAGGGATGTCTTCAACTAGATCAGGTTGCTCAGAGCCCCAAACAACCTGATCTGGAACAGTTCCAGGGATGGGGCATTTCAAGCTCATCTTTCTCCTTTGCCCATCATTGCTTCAGCTCTCAGCCTGATGGCTGGAGCTGGTGGTTGCCCTCCTAAAGCCATTCCAGCAAGGGAAATATCTGTTAAAATACTCCAAAACCACTCTTTGCTTTCACCATGGCTTTTGCATCTCCCAAAATTCCAGCTTGCAGATGGATGCTGCTCTCAGAATCTCTTTGGTTTGTCTTTTTGATTTGGGCATGACATCCTGTCTGCCAACCTCCTTTCCTTCCATCACCAACACAACTAACAAGGTTTTCTGCATGATTTGCTCATTAGTAGCTGCTTCCAACATCCCATCTCCTGCTACCTAATCCATTTTTTTACAATAATTGGAGGAAATGATGTAGTGTCATTAGCATTCAGAAATCTGCTGTAATCCATATGGCTCTAGGTCAGTTTGGGAGAAGTCATTTCAGTCAGTCACTAATTGTTTGGGCTGGAGGGAGGCAAGAAGAGGCTTTGGGTGTTGCACAATCCTGAGCTATCACCTCCTGCTACAGCCAACTTGGCCAAGCAGCTCCATGCAGCAGGGAGTAAGATCTTCCAGAGAACACAAACTTGCCAATGCCTCACTTGGCAGAGCTTTCCTCTTTGATTTATTTCAGATGTAAGGATCTGATCTTGCACCTTCCAGAGTTGGAACAAGTTGAGCCATTTACTTGGTTGAAGGCAAGATTGGAGCTGAACTGCTGGGTTAATGCAGAGTGACAGTCCTTGGGACTGGGTTCATTAGGGTTTCTTGTGGTTCTTCTGTGCATGGCTGTGTGCATGCATGTGTGAAAGTGGAGTGCTAATGTTAATACCTTGGCTTCATCCCAATCTCAGTAATGCCACATAAGTAAAATTCACCCAAAGCCTGAGCTGGAAGAGCTCTTCCCAGCCAAGCTTGTCATGCCCCTGATAAGTGACTCCTTGGTGACACTGCAGAAGTGGCTACTTCCCTGGGAGATCTCCTCCTTAGCTTCTCAGGCAAAGAAAGAAAAGTAGTAGTCACAAGAAAGTGCCAAGCAAACAAATGAGTCCAGACCTCATTAAGGTTGGAAATACCTTTCTAAAAGTGTCCTGTGTGGATAGATGGAGATTTTTATTGCTATGCAAATGACTGTTATGGGCAAGTCTACCAGGCTGCAGTGGAGATGAATCATTTAAATTAACTTAATGGCCACATATTCTGTTAGGGGGTTATCTGGGAATCTCATTAAGTATCACTGCTAATGGTTGACATGTTTTGAAACTCAGAAGTCTCAAAGTTTACCTCTGACAGAGAAGTGAAATCCTGGAAGCACAACAGCCTGACTTTTTAGTTTGGATGCTTCAGTTAATAACTCCTTGGAGAGAAAGAATGACAGCATTGGGATTTATGTTCTCACTTCAAGCTTTTCCACAATTCATGTGGAGAAACTTTTGGGCATTTTCTGAAGCAATTTAAAATAGAATGATTTAGGGTTTCTGGATATATCCATTTCTAACTTGTTGCTTGTGTCTTTTTCAATGAAGTACATGGGGAACTTATCAATGCTGATCAGTATCTAGAGGGTGAGGGCTAAGAGGATGAGGTCAGACTCTGCTCTGTGGTGTCCAGTGACAGGAGAAGGGGCAATGGACACAAACTGGAAGCCAGGAGGTTCCATAAGAACATAAGGAAAAGCTAGCTCCCATTTTTTCCTCTGTGTTAGACATAATTGAAGTGGCTCATAGAAGGATTTAGTGGCTCAGCTTGGGCAATATTCCTTAGTGAAATCAAGCAGTGTAGGAGGACAGGTCTTGAAGTAGAAGGTTGAATTCTCAGGCTTAATGAGACACTAGGCTTCAGCTTATCTCTGCACACAGGGTTTTTTATTGACAAAAGTAACATGAATGCAAGGTTTGGAAACACAGTGAATACAGCAGCTAGCCAGAAGATCACCTTGACTGCAGTTCCAGTAGTCAGATGCCCTCTCTGGCCTCAGGCAACCAGTGGCTGCCAGGAACCTTTGAAATTATCTCCTTCTTCAGTCTGAACCTAAAATCCAATGGTTGGAACTGGTGCTGGGGACATGGCTGAGTGGTGAGCATGATAGTGTTAGGTGGATGGTTGAACTCAATGATCTCAGAGCATTTTTTCCAACCATAATGATTCTATGAACTCATCCTTCCACTCTTCTCCCTCTGCAGGCCAGCTGGCACATGGACCTGCCTCTGCCCTCTCCATCTTCCTATTCCTCCAGCAGTAATTTTCCATGGAGCATCCTCCTCCACCTGCTCCTCTAACTTGTTGCAATTCATATGGACATGATGCTAAATGGACTTAATTGTCCCAGAGCTGCATCCCTGTGCCAGAGTGTGCAGTGAAGGAATGCAAACATGCTCCTGATCTTAACTGCTACAGATTGTCTGCATGGGGAAGTGTATTTTGCAAACTCAGCAGCTTAATACAGTCTCTCTACCCACCTAGTTTTATCACTGTCCTGTCAGTGTGGCTGGTTTGGGCTTAGCATGCCTTGAAGAGGAGGAAGAGGAGAGGCCAGATGCAGAGAACAGTGAAGGGTAGGTGTGAACAGAATGGGTGCCTCTGCTGCATCCTTCTCTGGTTTCTGCAGATGAATGTGGCCTCTGGCTTTAATGATGGCTTAGTGAAATAATATTCAACAGCATTAAGATGAAGATCACAGAATGTTAGGAGTTGGAAAGGACCTCAAAAGATGATCCAGTCCAGCCCCCTGTCAGAGCAGGATTCCCTAGACCAGGTCATATAAAAGTGTGTCCAGACGGGTTTGGAATATCTCCAGAGAAGGAGACTCCCCAGCCTCTGAAGATGATGGGAGCATGGTTTTCAGAGAGTCACAGGATGGTGAGGGTTGGAAGGGACCTCTGGAGATCTAGTCCAACCTCCCTGCTAAAGCAGGGTCACCCAGAGCCCAGGATCACCTCCAGGCTGGGTTGGAATCCCTCCCCAGGAGACTCCACAACTTTTCTGGGCAGTCTGGGCCAGGGCTCCAACACCCTCACACCAAACAAGGTTCGTCTCCTCCTGCTCAGCTGGAACCTCCTAGATTCCAGTTTGTGCCTGTTGTCCCTTGTCCTATCAGCCTGTTTTGCAACTCAGGGGCCTGGGAAATGCTGAGCATCTGCCACCAAGATCAGAGGGTTCAAGGCACAGCCCCAGACTACTCAGGCTTTGATTCCTGGTGATCACACAACGCGCTCTTAAACCTATCAAGAAACATCCAAGTACTTCCACTGCACTTCTTGAGGGCTTTAAAACTGATGTAAATTTGCATGCAGATTAGGAGCAGCCCTCAAGCTCTTGGCAGTTTGCCACTGCAGCCTTCACTGTTGCCCCTGAGTAAATCCTCTTTGAGGAGGAAACCATCAGTCACCCCAGAAAACCAGAGGAGGATCATTTCCCTGCATGACCTGCATGAAGATGTCACTGCCCATTGCCCAGCAATTCTGCTGTCAGGATTTGGTTTCTCTTCTAGGTTATTGAGCAAGTGGAGAACTTGGATTTATGGGATTACAAAAATAAGTTGGGGGTTCTCTTGCATGTGCCTGAGAATGCTGAATTTGAGTCCAATGGTTGGAGCCTTGGATCAGAAGTGCAATTTCACTACCTTGTGTACATTCCCTGATGCAGCTCATCAAAAATATTCTATTTCTCCCCACATCAGTGGTTAAATTTACCAAAAAAATCATTCCTCTGTGCATAACCCCCATCATAACCAGTCACCCCTACCAAAATATTTTGGGGGGGAGCAATTAACTGTAGAGGAGTCATTACAATGGCTTGGAGCTCTGAATTCCCTCTGTTTGCTGCTTGATTGCTTGTTTTAGTGAAATGTTAATAATGCAGCAGTGGACAGCAAGAGTCAATAAGGAGGTAATGTGTATTTATGGGATATATATCCAACTGATCCTTAGTCCTGTGGTTATTTGAAAACAAATAAGTGTATTGATTGAACCAGCTCTGGAGCAAAATGGTATTTCAACAGGTGCTGATAGCTGTTAATTACTGAGAAGCCATTTTTGGGGGGGTGGTTAATGTAGCAATTAGGCTATTTTTAGCTCCTTTGTCTAGATTCTGTTTTGCAGGGCTTTCTGTATCAGTTTGAATATTCTGCCTCTGATGAAAATCCAATATTCATCCAGATTTCCCATCCCAGGGATGTCTGCATCATCCCATTTCAACACAGTCAATGCCAATTTGGGAGAGGTTGGAAATGCCATTTAATGTAGGCTTATTACTAATATTCCATTAAAACCACACCATCTTCTGCCAAGGAAAAGGTCAACAGAACCCTTTTCCATGAGCTCCATGGAGTGGAGCTTTAGAGAGAAGCAGATCCAAGAGTACTCCTAAGTTTTAGGGCTGAAATCTTTCATGGCAGGGATTTCTGAGTACATAAATGGAAGTTATTTGCAAGATGAAAAAAAGAATGGAAAACAAAAATATCCAAGCAGTGAAAAGAACAAACTAGGGGAATCTTATCAGATAAATAAGTTCTCCTCTGTGATGGAATGGACCTTGATCTCATCATCAGTTTTTCTTGTATTCTAAAGCCAACTGATAAAATTCTTCTGCCTGGAAAGAGCTGATATAATTTATCAGGTGAATATCTGATTTAAAACAAAAAAAATCCAGTTTTGGAGAAGCTGGGCTGGGTTGCAGATTTGGAGTAAATGAAACACCAGTTTCAATGGGGGGAAAAAAAAAATCAATAACTTGGTTTTTTTATGCCAAAATAAATGTTATTTGTTCATGCATTAAAACATTATTTATAGTCTGACCTGCAGGCAGTCAAATTGGGTTGTACCAAATATTTAGGATGTTTTAACTAAATATTTGGCATTGATATTTAGCAGTGAAATACAAATCCCAAATATTTAGCCTTGACTCTTGCAAAGGGATGTAAATATTGACTTGCAAAGCTGATGGCAGAGTGAAGGAGGTAACTTTTGTCTTTCTGTTTTCCTTTCAGCACATTGCAATTACTAACATCATTGTAGTACTCTGATTTTTGACCTGGTCAGGCTGGAGAATTGGGCAGAAGGGAACCTAGGGAAGTTCAGCAGGGGCCAGTGTAGAGTCTTGCACCTGTGGAGGGATAAGCCCGTGGAGCAGGACAGGTTGGGGGTTGGCCTGATGGAAAGCAGCTCTGCAGAGAAGGATCTGGGAGTGCTGGTGGACAAGTTCACCCTGAGGCAATGATGTGCCCTCATGGCCAAGAATGCCAATTGTATTCTGAAGTGCATTAAGAAAAGTGTGACCAGTAGGTGGAGGGAGGTTCTCCTCCCAATCTACTTTGCCCTTGTCAGGCCATATCTGGAGTTCTGGGTCCAGTTCTGGGCTCCCCAGTTCCAGAGAGACAAGGAACAGCTGGAGAGAGTCCAGTGGAGGCTAGGAAGATGCTGAGGGCACTGGAGCATCTCTGGCAGGAGAAAAAGGCTAAGAGCCCTGGGGCTGCTTGGCCTGGAGAAGAGCAGCCCCAGAAGGGAGCTGCTCAATGCTGAGCCAGAGCTAAAGGGTGAGAGGAGCCAGAGGCTGGGGCCAGCCTCTGCTCAGTGGTGCCCAAGGACAGCCCAAGAGGCACTGGGCACAAACTGCAACCCAGGAGGTTCCACCTGAGCAGGAGGAGAAACTTGTACACTTTGGCAATGTTAGGAGTTTGCCCAGAGAAGCTGTGGAGTCTCCTTCTGTGGACATTCCAAGCCCAACTGGAGGTGATCCTGGGCAAGCTGCTGTGGGTGACCCTGCTGGAGCAGGGGATTAAACTAGATACCTCCAGAGGTCCCTTCCAACTCCCAGCATGCTGGGATTCTGGTATTAAAGAATTCTGAGGGTGCTTTTGCTCTCCAGAGCAAGACATAGCCAATGTGTAATGCAGAGCCTCCTCACCTCCTTTATCCTTCAGTCTTATGATCCCTTCCAGTCAGGTCACAGCTAAGACCACAATATCTTCTCCTGTAGGCATATTTTAACAGCCATTAGAGGCATAAAATCTATAGCCATCTGTCCCTTGTCCTCTTTTATAATCCATCAAGTATTTTGTAGTCACTATCATCTACTTTAGGAACCTCCAAACTACTAACCTGTGAAGTTCAATGACATTTAATTGCTGCCTGCGGCAGCAGCAGGCAAGGAGTCGAATCACTCATTTAGAAACCTTCTCTACACAGCACATCCAACTTTCCAGCTTGAAGAACAGCTGTCTTAATCCCTGTCAGTTGGAAATGAAAGCATAACACAACTACAGGTATTTAGTAAACAACTGAGGCATTTTTTCCTTGTGCTTTAGGAAGGCAGGGAAGCAGCAGGTGAATGTTGTGGGGAAGTTGAAAGATAGTTAAGGTTTTCTGGGTTGGTTTTTTTTCCCTGGGAAGAATCAGGGTTAGAGGGCATTTGTTGAAGCAGTTGTAAAGCCAACCCAGATTCTGTAATTGCCAGTAGAAGGCTACCAGTGCAGCCTGCAGCAGCTGCACCTCCCCAGCCCTGTTCATTGATCCCTGTGATGCAGTGGTTTTGCTCATGGGCATAAGGCAGCACTTTTGGCAGATCAGCACAATGGCTGAAGGATCAATCCTTCCTTCCTCCTCCTGATCCATTTTAATTGGGATATCAAAGGTAGAGTAATCCTCTCTCTCAGGTTAGAAGATGTCTTTGAAGCCAGGATAAAGCTGTGTTAGAAAAGCAGAGAGACTCCAGCATGCAGATCTAAAGGGAAAAGCTACTAATTCCAGGAAGCCACCCACAAGAAGCAGCCAGTGATGCTGAGCTTACTTGAAATTGTTACAACAACCAACTCAATAAATAAAGTGGTTCACTTCCCTCACCTCTCCCTTGGCAGCAGCCAAGAACTGAAAGGCAAACCATCTCTGCAGGACAATGGCACTCCAGGGAAATTATTCAGCTCAGACTCAGTCTTTATTTTGACATCCAAGAGTAACCCAGAGTTCAGAGAAGTTATCAGGCATGTGAGGGCTGAGCTCATCTGAACTTCTGTCTTCTCCCTCTCTCTTTTATTTCTTTTTTTTTTTAAGATCTTTTTCTTTCTATCCACCAAAGGGTTGCATTAATTATTGAATTTCTTTAAAACAAAGGCCTCACAGGGCAGCTGCTGGCTGCTGTCCTTCTGGAGAGGTGTAATTAGAGAGCTGGGGTAGCAGCTTGACACTGTGCAGAGCTGCTGTCTGTGGTGGGCTTGGGGTTTTTGTTCTTTTGCTTAGAGGTTGGTCCCCCCTGCCTTTGGCTATGCCTTTTAAGGTTTCACACTCCATCTGGAAGATTGCTCTGTAGCTTTTGAGGCTTTACTGGCAGCTAGCCTATGGAGGGAGCCTGTTTGGGAGCTATGAAGAGAGCTGGAGGGGAGACAGGAGCTTTCTTCAGGACTTCTGCACTGGTACACCACCAAGACAATGCACTTAAGGCTGTTTGAAGTAATTTCCTGGTCTTCTCCCACCTCATTTAGGTTTCTCTCCATCCTCTATTCAATCCTCATGAAGTCTTCCAAGCAAGTTACCATTGATAAGTCCACAAGATCTACTGTAGGCTTCCTTCCCTTGCTCCTTGCAGGCAGCCTCCTTCTCCACACAAGCAGAGGAAACTCAGACATGGACCTGGAGAATCCAGAGAGGGTTTGTGTCTGGGGAGAAAGCTTAGGAAACTTTAGGCTGTTCAGCTGCCAGTCAAGAGGTGCAAGAAGGACAGAAGAAACCACAAGTGCTCTTGCTCTTTTTGTGTTGTAAAGGAGAGATGGGGGATAGCCAGGTGAGGTGATTGCAGATCTTGATCCTGAGAGCAACCACACTAAGGTTACAGCCACAATGAGAGGATTTCACTGGACAGGTGCAGAATTTGCTCCCTAGGTTCTGACTGAGGAGGACAGCTGATAAAGGATGGAGGGGTCAGATACTTCAGAGTTCAAATCTCTAGTGTTGCAACATCAGGCATCTCTGTCCTGCAGCTGATGGAAAGGTGAACTGAGGCTCCCTGGACTAATTAAATTAGTGACCTGCTGAATACATCAAGGCTGAAGATTCATAGCTTGCCTTAGCTTTGAAATGACATTCAAGGCATGTAGTTCTCTGGTGGCTTTTGTACCAGGCTCCAGCAGTTAGAGCATGTTCTTCTGCTTCCTGCTGAGCTGCCCTTCACCTGTGCCTGACACAGGTGGCACATCTGGAAGCAACAAGATTACCTGGGACCTGCTGCAAGATGAATTCCCTGCTTATTCATCAGAAGTATAGTTATCAAGGTCTTTACAAGAGCATTCTGGTGAAGGGAAGCCCAGACAGCTGCTGGACTCAGCATCTTTGCACTGCAGGGGAGATATTGTACCAGCCCTTAGGCAGGTTTGTGACTAATTTCAGCTTTATCTGGACCATAAAGGACATAGATGTGGAACCCCAACATAAAAAGCATAAAAAGCAGGGGGAGAACAGAGGAGAAGCAAAGCAAACTTGCAGGTTCAGTGGGATGGGAACTCACAGCAGGTGTTTGGGCAGCAAACAGGCTGTAGTAGATGATTTGATGGCAACCCTAAGGTAAAATGAGTTCATGCTGCAGACAGAGGCAAAGTAATGGATAAAGATGGGTGCCTTTAAAAATTAAGATGTACAGAAGGAGGTCTTTGGGGATAGAGCTGGAATAAAACTGCAGAGGTGGATGGAGAGGCATCAACAAAGAGGAGAATGGTAGGAGAGGCAAGAAGAAGGAAGGGAAGTGTATCACATAGATCCATTATCACTTTCAGATAACTTTAATAGCCCAAATCCTTGAGATACTGTTATCAGGAGAAGGAGCTTGAAATACAGCCCTAGATAAAACCAAATCAGAGCTGCTGCCACAGCTCCTGTAATAGCATCCCCCCTCTGTAAGGTGATGCTGGGCAAGTTCAGATTGGGATCTGCTGCTGCCCTGTGCTGGGTATGATCCAGGACTCCAGGAGGCAATGCAGCTTGGTGCTCAGCCATTTCCTTGTGGTTTGTGTCTCAAGCAAGGCAATTTTCTGGCTGAACAGGGTTTTTTTCTCTGAAAAGCAGAAGTTGGGGCTGAATGGAGAACTGAAGTGGAGTGGCTTTGTTTTGATTTGCTGTGAAGGGCTTCTGCTTTTGTTTTCTCCTTTTAGGAACCAAACTCCTAACTGTTTGCAAAGGTCTTTTTAAGGCTGTTTTCCTCACTTTACATCATTTGTTTTTGTAGATATATTTGTGCATAGGTAGATTAGATATATAACATAGATATAACTCTAAAAATATGAATTATGCTACTAGAAACTATACTTTGGTACTTTTATCCTACCAGTTTAGCCTTCCTCACCTCTTGTGCATCTGTGATTTATTTTCCCTTTCTGTTCTCCTGCATGTGGTGACCTCAGCTATTTTCTAACCTGTAATAAGATTCTTTTATTTTCCTGCCTTACCTAGGGCATTGAAAAACAAAAAAGTTCTTCTCTGAGAAGCAATCCCAGCTAATGCACTCTGTGAGTTAAAGGTATGGCTCTGTCTAACACCTCTGTTATCCCTTCTGTTCCAAGTACTGAGCCAATATTTGATATCCTGCAGGTTGTTTCCATTAGAATCAGAAAGAGATGATGGAGTCATGTGGTCCTCTGATGAGCCCCAGTTTGTTGCAGGGCACGTTCACATTCCCCTTTCCCTGAGCACAGCAGGGCTCAAGCTGCAGGAGACCATTTCCTCCCTCATCACCTCTCTCCCCCTCTACTTCATCTTCAGCACTGTCTTGGCTTTATCTCTGGGCAACTCCACAGCAATTCTGTGACCCTGGATGATGCCTCCTTGTTGGCTTTTCTTGCTGTTTCTCCATTATTTCTTCTTCTCCCCTAACTACACAAACCATCCCAAAGCAACACCAGATAACTTTGCACCTGCTTGGCACACAGTGATGATGGTTTGTGTGGAGGCTGCCCTTGTTCCTGCATTCATCCAGCTATCTGAGTTACAGAGAGAGCTTATGGTGTGAATTATTGTTCTAGAAGATGAGGTGTTTTGTCCAAAAAGTGAGTTAAACCAGAGTTAATCCAACCTACAAGAGTAATCTCTCTGATTTGACACCTGATTGGGGCTGGTTATCATTGCCTCTTGTTACAGGTATGATCCTAATGATAGTAGTGGGGGTTTTACTGCTTCTTTCTTTAATTTATCTACCTCTAGTTTCTCTCCTATCAGTCTGAGTAGCCATAGAGAAATGCTTTCTGAAAGCTAGCTCATATTGTGGGATCTTCCCAAGCAAGGTGGAAAAATCTCCCTTGTAAATCATAGCTCAGTGTGGAATAAATCTCAACCCAGTCTTTACTTTGCAGTTAAAGGTTGAAGCTCACCTGTGAAGCTATCTACCAAAGCAATCCACTCCATGGCAAATGCTCATAATTCACATCAAGTGTATGGTTAAAACAGCCTGCCCAGGGCAGTGGTGGGGTCACCATCCCTGAAGGGACTGAAAGGACATGTAGATGTGGTGCTGAGGAACATGGGTTAGTGGTGACCTGGCAGTGCTGGGTTAACAGTTGGACTCAGTGTTCTCAAAAGCCTTTTCCAACCTGAGTGATTTTAGGAGTCCATGAACAGCACAAAAAGCTGATTTGCTGTGAGATGTTGCAAGGAGAGTAGCCAGCTACTTTTGACCAGCCAAATCCACCCTGACATGACCATAGGACCACTTTTTACAGGAATGTGTCCTTTATTAGAGATATTGAAAACCTCCTCAGCTGTTCAGACAGAGCAATACCTCTAACTCCTTTACTCCCAGTTTCTGGATGAAATGCTTGATTACTTTGTAGCTTTTTGGTGTATGAGACTTTGACAGTTGTATTAAGGGAAAATCAACTCAAGGAGATAGGTGTTGTAGCTAGCTCTGAACGTGATGAGGTCAGTGATGAGGTCATCCTTGCCTAGTTGTAATGTTTGCCATACTCCTGCTGTGGTTTCTGCTGGGGTTGGGTCTTGTTCTTTTAATCCTCTTGGTTTTTTAAAGATAAAATAAGAAATTGCTGGGGAAAAAAGCAACAAGAAGGAGCTAGAAAGCTAAAATGCTCATTGTTTTAAGAAGTGTTTCATGTTTATGGTATAATGAAGAGGGAAAAGTCCCTTAATTAATATGAACAATCAAGAGAAGATTAGACCAAACCCACCCTATTACCACTTTCTCTAATCCTCCTATAATTCTGTGCCAAGCTACCAAGGAAGCACTTAAAACCTTCTTAGGAAGAACCAGGAGGCAATTGTCTGCTTCAGCATCTCTGACAGTTGGATGTGGACAAAATCCAGCTGCTATTGTTTGTTATTCTGTACTCGCAATGCCTTTCAGAGTCCTTGCAGCACTTTGGGCTGTTTAATAAAGTCTGCACTGAACAGAATGAAGAAGGCACCACTGAGGAGGGAATTTGTCCCAGTGTGATAGCAGGAAAGTGGTCCCTCTCTGGATTTTTTGCAGCAGAGAGGTCTCATGTCTTCAGTCACCTGTCCTTCTGTAGTGGGGAGAATCCAGGTTTTAACAGTATTCAAGTAATTTAGGTGACTTTGCCTGGAACAGTAGGGGCTGATATCTACTAGTTTGCATGACTTTTTCCTGAAGGTTGGAGAAGGCAAAGCTCTCCAGTGGATTAATTAATTTCCCTCAATTTTGACAGACTGCTTAAACCAGCTTAGAAGTGCTACAGCTGAGTAAAAACCACCTAGCAGTTTGTGGAAGGACTTGCTCAATACCAAGAGGAACTGAAGCAGTGCAAGAAGGAGAAGCACTTAATTAAATAACTGTTACCAGAGCAGACAGTGGTAAAATGGGTACAGCTCCTATAAGAAATTGAGATGAAGTTCTAAAGAGGGATGAGGAATGAGGATGAGCTAGCAGACTTCTAGACCAATAGTGTCTTTCTATTAGGGGAAAAGAATCTGCCTCTGCTCTGCTCTGGGGAGACCTCACCTGCAGTGCTGGGGCCAGCTCTGGGGTCCTCAGCACAGCAGAGACATGGACCTGGGGGAGCAGGTGCAGAGGTCACAAAAATGATCAGAGGGCTGGAAGCTCTCTGTTGTGAGGCCAGGCTGAGAGAGTTGGGGTTGTTCAGCCTGGAGAAGAGAAGGCTCCAGGGAGTCCTCCTTGCAGCCTTCCAGTACCTACAGGGTCCTACAAGAGAGACAAGGACAGACATGTTAGGAGATCCTGTTGTGACAGGACAAGGGCTGGTGGCTTTAAAGTAAAAGAGGGGATATCTAGGCTACAGATAAGGAAGAAATGTTTTACAGTGAGGGTAGTGAGACCCTGTCCCAGGTTACCTAGAGAGGTGGGAGATGTTCCATCACTGCAACCATTCCAGCTGAGGTGGTCTGGGTCTCTGAGCAACCTGCTCTAGTTGCAGATGTCCCTGCTGACTGCAGGGGGGTTGGACTAGATAAGATTTAGACATCCCTTCCAACCCAAGGCATTCTGTGATGCAATGATTCTATCCTGGTCTGAGTGGGCACACTCTGTGGACCATCTTCTGTGAAACATGAATTCCTTCCTTGCCTAATGTTTCATCATTTTTTCTTTTAAGTGCAGCAAAATTTTACTCTGGAATCCTAGGATAGTTTCTGAAGCTAACTCTGCCTTTAAAGTCTGCAGGAGATGCTTTACTTTTATCATGAGTTAAAAAAAGGAAATCAAAATGCAGCCACTTAGAACTCAGAGATGGGGATAACATTTGTGTTATCCTTAATCACTGTTGTGTCTTCTCGAGGTCCAGACTGTAATTGTAGTCATCAACCTCACTGACTTCTTTAAATTTTAATTGACTAGAGGCCTGCCATGAATGTGACCCCTTCAGAAAGGACAGCCTTCCTAGCAACAGTTGCAGCCAGATAAACTTTTAGCATCTGCTTTGCCCTTCCCTCCTGAATTATTTACAAAGGTCATGAATTTCTTAGACAATCAGGGAAGGAGACACAGGAGTGAAGAGAAACCTTTGTGAGTTTGGATCTGGGAATTAATTTACTTACTTGGATTGGGAGGAAACACCATGGCCAGAGGGAAAATCCAAACCCTCTTATTCTACACTGTGAAATTACTTCTTGTTCATTGTTTCAGGTCAAGCAGGTTACTGTGCCTCTAAATTTCTTTTAGATGTGACCCAGTTGCTGCAGAGGACAAAGTAATCAAAACTTAGACACCTTCAGGACCCTTAGGGATCTACATGGAAGAGCAAAGACGATGCAGGATTTGTGCCTTGTAGAAGCCCATCTTCACAGAATCACAGAATGTCAGGAGTTGGAAGGGACCTGGAAAGATCATCTAGTCCAACCCCCCTGCCACAGCAGGATTCCCTAGACCAGGTCACACTCCTCCATTGAGGCTAAGATATCATCCAGAATGGCTTTGAAGAGCTTCTGAGCACAACAGACCCAAAGAAAAGCTATAGAAGCCTCAGATTGCACCAGGGGAGGTTTAGGTTGGACATTAGGAACAATTTTTTCACTGAAGGAATGATTCAGCTTTGGCCCAGGCTGCCCAGGGCAGTGGTGGAGTCATCATCCCTGGAGGGATCTTGGTGCTGAGGGACATGGTTTAGTGGTGACATGGTAGCGTTGGGTTAACAGTTGGAGTTGATGATCTTAAAGGTCTCCTCCAACCAAAACAATTCTATGGTTCTATGAAATAGAAGGTTACTGTGAGGATCAGAAGCACAGTCCTAAAACATTAGCTCCTTGAATAGGGAATTCAAGGTATTTGGTGTTTTTTTTTCTCTGCAGGAGCCACAGCAGAGGTGACCTTTAAGAGGAAAATCAGATCTCCTTTGAGATCTTAAGAAGGGAACTCTTTTAGTCCATCAGGACTGGTGTGAAATGCAGTTCAGGGCTGGGAGGAATGACACAGCAGCAGCAGCCAACCCTGTGTCAGCCTCAGAGCAGGGGCAAAGCCCAACATCTCTGGAACAGGCTGTGTTTGAAGCAAGAGGGAAGAGCAGCCACTGGATAGCTGTGAGCAGAGGAGACAATTGGCTGAAGCAATGAGCCAGAAAAATTGTCTGTGAAGAAGAATGGCTCTAAGTGAGGTGGTTTGGGATTTGTCAGGGTCAGAGAACTATTTCTAATAGTCCAGGACAGAGGTTAATCAAGACCAATATGAGCTGTTTGCAATGTGCAGTTAAAAAGCAGAACTCTCACATTTGTTGTTTGAGAAAGACATTAGAAACGTTGTGCATGAAAGAAAACCTCCAGAATTTGGCTCTAATTATGTGAGCCTAATGGTAGAACTTGGATAAGGCTGTTTCTGGGAAGGAAAGGCAATATTAAATTGTTGCATCTGTAGAAGAGATCATAACTTCATCTCCCTTTCATTTAAGTGTTTAGGATTCTTTAAAACTCTTGGTGATGAAGCTACAATCCAAGTCCAGCAGCACTGCTGAACTGCAGAATAAGTTACTTAAGATATACTCTCTTTTACTGCTTGCACCCAATTAATGTTAACTGGTTTGTTAGCACCTAAATAGCTTATGTTTACATTTTAAAAGTATTTGGAAGTAAAAATTGAAAGGAATAGAGGCTATGACAGGCACTTTCTCAGTGGAGATACTTGGCACATTGATTCATTTTTCTCTTTATGGTGAGAAACTGAAAGGGGTCAAAAAAGCCAATGTTTCCTCTCTGTAGAAGTTGCCCATGAAGCCAAGCATTAAGCAAAAGCTGTATCTGTTGTACAGAAGAGTTGCTCTGTGCAGCTGATTACTACCACAGCATTATCCAGGTTGGAAGAGACCTGCAAGATCATCAAGTCCAACCATCAACCCATCACCATCATCTAAAACCATGTCCCTAAGACTAAATCAAGTCCCTCAGTACTACATCTATGGTCCAGGCTGTGCAATATAGACAGTTCTTCATAATAGTCTCTGCTGCAGTAACAAAGAAACAGAAAATGAAGAAGTTAAGTGGCATTAGTTTTAATAACACAAAGGAAAGGGTGTTTCACTCCAAGTTTTAAGGACAATTATAAATGAACTTGCTGCTTGCTTGCTTGTATCTGGAAATATGCTGTTGTCCTGCAGCACAGTTCACAGTCAATTTAATATAGAACCATAGAATTATTATGGTTGGAAAAGACCTCTGAGATCATAGAGTTCAAACATCCACCCAGCACTATCATGCTCACCACTAAATCATGTCCCCAGGCACCACATCTACAAGTTTTTTGAGCTCTTCCAGTGTTGGTGACTCCAGCACTGCCCTGGGCAGCCTGGGCCAATGCCTGATAACCCTCTCAGGGAAGAAATTTTTCCTAATATCCAATCTGGAACCTCTCCTGCTGCAACTTGAGCCATTTTCTCTTGTCCTGCCACTTGTTACCTGGGAAAAGAGACCAAGTCCCACCTGACTCCAACCTCCTTTCAGGGAGTTGTAGAGAGTCTGCATACCTTGAGGCTGTTTCTTCTCATCTTGCAGCTTGTTCCCTTAGAGAAGAAACCAACTCTCACCTGGCTCCAGCCTCCTTTCAGGGAGTTGCAGGGAATGAGAAGGTCTCCCCTGAGCCTCCAGGTTAGCCTTCAGGCTAACCAAGCCCAGTTCCCTCAGCTGCTCCTCACAACACTTGTGCTCTAGACCCTTCCCCAGCTTCATTGCCCTTCTTTGGACATGCTCCTGTAGCTCAATGTCCTTCCTGGAGTGAGGGGCCCAAAACTGAACCCAATAGCCCATGTTCCTCTGGGGGAAGCTCTTGCCTGAGTCTGCCTGTCACGACAGAGATTTGGGAGAGATCCAACACTGGGTTGCAGCCAAAAGGACTCTGACCTCTCTTGAGAAAAATGCTGAGTCTCTTCCCTTCCCATTGATTTTAGCCCAGTTGAATGTGCTCAGTGTTTTCTAATGCTATAGGGGCAGCAAACAGAAAAGTTAATTACACTCCATACAAATATTTAGCCACTTTAAGTAATGCATCTAAACTGTGAGCCAGCAAACTATCTCCTCAGTCCACTTACCACTGTGTTGTTTCCTGACTTCCTAACTTCAGTTATTTTCTCCTCAATGCACTGATCTTCCTTAATGCATGGATTCCATGACAGAAGAGAAAATATCTTCTTGTTTATTGAAGGGAGAAATTACAGAAGCACTTTTATTGCATGTCTTTATGAGCAAAACAAGTTGCTTTATAAAGTCTCTTCCTACCCATCAGAAACATTCTCCAAAGCCAGTCCTATGCTGTTTATTAGCAGATAAGATTTGCTTTCCCTTGACTCAGCTCTGATGTGATAACATCCTTGCTCTTAGGTTTAAATTATGCTTTAATTAGGCTGTTCTACAAATCACCTCTGACTTTATTAATCTTGCAAAAATAAGAATGGTTCCCTGCACGTGGTGGCTGGAGAAATAGCAGCTTGTATTTGTTTGAACTGCTTGTTTTGTTAACTAAAGAGCTTAAACTAATGAAAGACTTTTTGGGGAAGATGTTTCAGCTTAATAAATGAGAGGCACAAGAAGGTACACATAGATACTACCTTATTGCCTATAAATCTGTACTTATTACAGCTGTAACCTCTGGAATGGAGCTTTAGGATTCCCATTTCATTGAAAACTAGGTAGGTTAGATGATATTTGAATAAGAGCAGGGTGGAATTTGGGGGTTGATTGCTTTTAATTGGGAATTATGCTGAAGCTGCTGCAGTCATTAGCTTCAAAACTATTTAATTAGATGTAAGCATCCAGCTGTGTATATTTTCAAAGAGCCAAAATGCTCTATCTTGAACAGAAGATATATATATATAAAAAAATATATGTATGTATTTAGACACAGGTATCACAGGGCTTGCAAAAGCCTTTCCTCCTGAGTTTTCTCAATTTCCCTTTTTAGGGTGCTTCCTTTGAAGCTATATTGATTCTTTTAGTCTCTATTTCTTGTGTGTAATTTGAGTTTCTGAAATAATATAAGCAGAAATTTAGGACTCTGCTAGCAGGGGTCAATAAGCAAAGTCTCCTGGACAGAGAGAGGAATGGAGACCTGAATGCTCTTCCACCCCAGCTAGGAAGGATGAACAAATCTAACATCCTCTGACTCTTCTGTCCTCTGCCACCAAATGTGAGCTTTATTTTCCTCTTGATTTTTCTTCTTCAGTCTCTCACAGTCTTAATTACATTTCTTCCCCTCTGAGAGATTGTTGTTCTCCTTCCATTTTCACTCCAGTCCCCATCCTTGTGCCAGATCAATACCAGATCCCTTTCCAAATCACATTCTGGGCTGGTTTTGGTTTTGTTTTTCACCATTTCCCCCTATCTTTTTTTTTTTGTGAACTTTTCTTTTCCTGACCACCTTTTAACTCATGTCTTCTCTCTTAGGTTTCTCATTTGTCAGTGTCCTTAATCTTCCCTTTTCTGCCAGTCTCTGAGATAAGCTTCTCTTCTCTCACCTTCCTTCCCCTACTGAATTTCTCAGGAAACCTATCTCTTCTTTGCCCCCTTTTTTTCCCCCCAACCAGTGGCATCCAGCCTCTGAACTCAGCCCATTCCTGTCCCCCTCCTGCACCCACATATAAATCTGTGCCCCTTGAATGTGCAAGTCCAAGGTTACACAAACCAGCAAGGGTTCAGCTGAGGCTGCTGCCCAGACTTCAAGCATGCCTCTGAGTTAATGACTTGAGTTACAGAATCAGCATTAACTTTGAATTCTCTGGCTTCTGACTTTTCTTTTCACAGCTTGACATTTTTTTTCCCTAATGCTTTGTTTTTCTGGTACTACAAAGAAAAAACAACCCCAAACCTGACAAAGAAACCCAACTCAGATAGCAACTAATGTCACAGCAGAACGTGTCACCACAGCTTTGGCAAGTCTACCACCCCATTACCGTGGATCTCCAGGGCTGGTTAATGATGTTGTCCTGGAGCCTTGCCCCTCCTAGTGCCATGTGCCAGAAGAAACCACCATGTAGAGTGTCTCATCACAGAATCCTGAAGCCAGCTTGGCCACCTTGGCAAGAAGCCACCTCGGGTAGGTGGCAGCTGGAGAGGAGCCTCTCGGCAGGCAACGCGTGGCCTGCCAACGGTGCCAAGGAACAGCAGCAAGAACAACAAAAAGCCAAATAACTGAGGTGACATCTTGAAAGACAGCCAAGAGGGAAAGGTCAGCCCCATGGGCAGAGCAGAGAATTGATTCACTAACCTTCTAGATGCATCTCACAGACTTTCTGTGATCCCTTGACAGAAAGCAGATACTCCAGTGATAGCTAATTTAAACATATCAATAAGCAGTCACACTCCAGTCTCCTGGATCCCAAACTTTCCTGTAGTCACACAATCACCCTGTCATTCCACAGCTCCACAATATGCTTCATCTGGGTGGTATTATTTATGTCTTCTTTGAACTGGGACAGATTGGGGCCATGCAAGGTGTGATTTGATTTCAAAGGTGTGATGCAGCTTTCTATGTTCTGGGAATGGTTTCAGGTGATTAGCTACATGGAGGCAACTTTGCATGTCCTAAAGGGACATAGCTCTGATGGTTCTCACTCTGCACTGTGTCTCAGGTTGCATAACTTCCCCAAATCCACATCCCATCTCAGCTGCCTAGAGGAAACCAATGGAACTCAAAATGGTTGATCTGCACTGAATGCCATCATCTGGATGTTTAAAATAGAATGGAACCAATTTGATCTGAAAAAAAACAACTAATGGTAATGTAATTGGTGGTTAAAGTGCTGTTGGGTCCTCTTGAAATGCAATTAGAGAGATGCTACTCACCTTGTAAACAACACACCTTTAATCTTAAACGATTTCAGGAGCTCCAGTTGTGTTGGTTTTTTTGGCTCTGCATTTGCAGGAAGGTTCCAGCTTAGGTTAATAATATAGTGGCAGCACTTCACAAAGCTCTCCAGCACCCAGAAGTAGCTATTAAACTGTCAACAGCACTAAAAGATGATATTCTGATGGCAATGGCTAGGAACCCCATCTTCCTGCTCATGCTACTCAAGGTTTCTCCAGCTTTCAAGCACAGTCAACCATAATTTGTCACTGACTTGCATACATGATGTTGGCTGAAGAGGCAGTCTGAGCTACATACAGCTGTCAATCAATTCTTCAGGCCAAACAGCATCAACAGTCAGCTACTCCCTTCTCCTTTTCTGCACCTCTTGCACTCACTCTTGTTCACCATCTACCTGGAGACCCCTAGAGAAGTTGCAAGACATGTCAACTTCAATGCTGAAGCTGTTTTGCTGACATCCACCTGCATAATCCCCTTCCACAGCTGCAGCCAGAGATATCATTGTCTGCCCAGAATGAAGAGCAAATGTGGTCTCTCTTCATCCCACAGGGAAATGTTTCCCAGGACTGAGTTGACCACTATCTCCCTGGCTATCTTCTCCTTTTCTGCTTAACCTTTCCTCTCATGTTGCACATATCCTAAAGGACATTTTCAGCATTCAGTGCAAGGGAAGAAATAGTGGGGTTTTTTTTCAGGTGAAACCACATTTTTTTGGCCATGGATAGAAGTTCACCACAGGAGGGGGTGACCTTAGCAGTGATCTCTGTAATCACCACCTTGAAACCCTACTGCACCTGCAATCTGGAAGAAAGAGCAGATTCAACTTTGTGCCAAAGCCTAGCAGATGATTATCACAAACTCTTCTGTCCCTGCTGCAGTTTTAAGCTGGTGATCAAAGTCTTAAAAGTCATTGAAGCCCATCTACATCAAACACTGAATAAAGCTATTCCTTTTCTCAGTCTAAGCCAGTCTAGAATAGGAAAATTAGAGGCAGAAATAAGCTTTACTTTTAAGTTCCTAGGGAAAATCAAATTATTTCATACCCTGGTGCTCCAAGATGTTTTTCTTTCTTGCCTTCAGTGGAATAATGAGAAGATGATGGGAGGAAAAGTTCATCCACCTGGCTTGGTCTAGAAAGGCTTTGCAGCCAACATTATGAAGTTCATCAGCCCAATTTGTATTAGAAAGCAGTTGTTGTCTGGATGAAATCTTGAATCCTTTGGAAAATTTTGTGATTGCAAGGTTACCAAAATCACCACGTGCAGCAGATAGGAAGTTACCTGCTGTAGACTACAGCCAACTCCTGAGTCCAATACAACGTTACAGGGATTTTAAGGAAATTCTGATTTTCTTTGCATCTGAAATCTCTCAGCCTGTTCTGAGCCCAGCAAGTTGTGTTGTTTGTTTGGCAAAAGCAGATCTTCTAGAAAGGTACCTAGGAAATGGAGTGGTCACTTGTGCACTCAAGTAGCAGGTGACCACCTTCTCCATTAAAAACATGTACTTTAGAAGTCCTCCTGTTGGAGGGATTTTCTCCTTGTAGAGCCCTTTGTATGCTGTAATCAGGTTAGCTCTCAATATCCTTTTTGGCAGCAAAACAGCTTGAATCACAGCTTTTTCAAACCTTTTTCCTCAGCTAGTTCAAATAATTCCTGCAGTGTTTTTCTACACTCTGTGATTTACCAGGATCATGTGTAGAACAGGGACAGCAACACTCATACAATATTCCAGGGCAGCAGCAAAGACAAATCTGTGTTTACTGATCCCTGTCATGCATTATATGAGAATATTACATGTAGAATAAGTTTATATCTAATAGAGATTAGATATAGAATCATAGAATGTTAGGGGTTGGAAGGGACCTGGAAAGATCATCTAGTCCAACCCCTTATATCTAATATATATTAGATAGTACCATGGAAGTAACTGATTAAAAACCCCCTTAATTGTTTCATTAATAGGTTTGTGATCAATTCATCAGAACTGTGGTTGTATTATTGTTAGTGTTTTCAGTTAGTGTAGATTTCCACATGGTAAACACCAAAATCATGATGCTCCTGCTAATTAATAAAAAAAAAAAAGGATATTATGCTATCATCAACACATAAAAATTAAAATATCACTTTTAAAACCTTCTTTTAAAAATAACAGTGCAATGTACAGCCTTTTTTTTTAAAATCAAATTATAAATTTGCTGCTTTTCATTGCAGATATTTTTTTAAGTATACTATAAATTTTCTGGGTTTCATTGCAGATAAATGGGTTTAAAACTACATTATAAATTTGCTGCTTTTCATTACAGCTTTTTCCTTTTTTTTTAAGGAAATTATAAATTAGCTGCTTTTCATTGCAGATTTTTGTTGTTTTGTTTTTAAAAGTAAATTATAAATTTGCTAAGGGTTTTGTTTTTCCATAGCTTGGACTTCTCCCATGCCCATTCTGGCAGCCAGGTGTTAGCTCTTGAGCAGTCCAAGAGGTCACTGCAGAAATATGCCCAAAGCCACGTGTGGGCTGTATACTTGGAGATTTAATCTTAATTTCTCAAGTCCTTTGCTCCAGAACCCCTCAAAAAGAGCCTGCCCTCAACATTTCAGGCCAGAAAATGAACCTTTGATGTGCCATAGCTGCTGTAGCCCAACAACCCACACCTGCCTAAGCTTGAGGATGCCCTTAATTTCTCTTCTCACCTGCAATTAGGGACCCAACCTCTAACCAATCAGGCTTAGAGAAATCAGCAGGGCCAGGTTTTTGGGTTGCTTTTCGTTGGTTTATTTTGGGTTTTATTTTTATCACCACAGATCTCCCTCATTAATCCAGCCAGCTTTTTCCTGAAGACAAAAGGACAAAATGAATTGCTCCATGGGAGCTGCCTGAGCAGCATGCTAATGGGAGGAGGTGGCAGGGATGAATTATTCATGCCCTGGCAGCCGGAGCTTGGCAGCTCCTGGCTTTCCCTGTTACCACTGCAACAAGTGGTGGCTTCCACCACAAAATCTCCTAAGCGAGCCCCCCAAAAATGCCTTTTGGAGGGGGACAAGCTCCGTGCCCCCCTTGTACCCGACACAGCCGAGTGGATTTTCAGGTTCAGCCTGCTGTAAACTGGCCCCAGGAAGCGCAGTCCTTTGTCACTCGCCTGTACTTGACCATCAGCTGCTCCACCGGGGGGAAAACAACTTGCTTCGGTAAGTTCCTGCAACTGGTGCTAGCTCCTCAACCCTCTGCAGGCTCTGTCTACTCTATAGCAGCTACACAGCTTCAGTAGGCTTTCTGAAATCACTCTGTGGGCTTTTGGCTTTTAAAAAGACTTAAAGAAGCCAAAAAACTTTTTGGTTTTAAGTATTTTTATTTTTTAACTATTTTTTAAACTATTTTTCTTTTAACTATTTTTAAGATATTTTTCTTTTAACTATTTTTAAACTATATTTTAACTACTTTAAGCTTTATTTTAGCTCTTTTTATTTTAGCTCTTTTTATTTTAGCTCTTTTTATTTTAGCTCTTTTTATTTTAGCTCTTTTTATTTTAGCTCTTTTTATTTTAGCTCTTTTTATTTTAGCTCTTTTTATTTTAGCTCTTTTTATTTTAGCTCTTTTTATTTTAGCTCTTTTTATTTTAGCTCTTTTTATTTTAGCTCTTTTTATTTTAGCTCTTTTTATTTTAGCTCTTTTTATTTTAGCTCTTTTTATTTTAGCTCTTTTTATTTTAGCTCTTTTTATTTTAGCTCTTTTTATTTTANTTTATTTTTAAAGTATTTTTTAAACTAAACTATTTTTAAAACTATTTTTATTTTAACTATTCTTTAACATTTTTAACTTAGAAAATATGTGAGCAGCCTCCATAGAACTGTCAGCAAACATCACATTGGAAAATATCCCCTTCTAAACCTTCTTGTAACAGTAACACTGCAGGGTACAGCTAGTTTTCTTTTAAAGTCAAAGTAGAGTAATATTATGTATTTGTTAGGTTTCATCACAGGATTATTTATTGATGGTTTTGGGCTGTTTGGTTTGGGTTAGTTTTGGGGTTTTTTTGTTTGGTTTGGTTTAGTTTTGGGTTTTTTTGTTTTTTTTGGGTTAGTTTTGGGGTTTTTCTCCATAGCTTGTACTTCTCCCATGCCCATTTTGGCAGCCAGCTGTTAGCTCTTGAGCATCCCAAGAGGTCCCTGCAGAAATAAGCCCCAAGTCCCCACCAAGCCTTCTTCCATTCACTTGTATTATTTCAGTTTCCAAGCCCTGTTACCACACTCCTCAAGCAAAACATAGTTATGACCCAAGGCTGACTTCTTGCACCCCAAACCTCAGCTTAATGTTATTTAGAGTCAAACTGGAGCATCTAGAAGAACATCTGTTATTTTTCATAAGAAACACTAGTTCCCTGTTGGAGCTTCTGTTGTTGCTCTTTATTTTAAATATTTAGTTTTAAATGCTCTATTTTAAATGCTCTAAGTGCATTTCTGACTGGGTTGGGAACAGGAACTGAGACCTGCATCACATTCTTACCATGCATGAACTCTCTTGTGTCCTAAAATACCTGAAAAGCTGAGAACTTACCCAGTTTTTCCAAGGCTAAGGAGCTGTGTTTTGTATGTAAAGCATATGGCAGTGCTGAGTTAAGGCTAAGACTTACCACTCCTTCCCTAAGGTGAAAAGCACCAAAATATTTTGCTTTATTATTCATTATCAGCATATCTACCTGTAATAGCTGTTTCAGTTGTTTGTCTGGGTTTGGTTATTTTCCAGCAGTGATGTTATCAGCATTGCCTGAGAGCTCTTGGGTAACTCCTTCCTTGGCACAGTTCAAAATCGATATAAATAATCAGTTCCCAAGAGCAGAGGCCATGGATAGGAGAGGGAATATGAACTAAAGCGTATTTTGATTGTGGATAACAAGCTCTCCCTCTTTTTCTTTTGTTTTTTAATTGCATAGTCCAGGTTCTACTGCTTCTCCTTTATTTGCTTTGTTTTATTCATGAAAGCATTTTATCTGACAGTCAAATTTTGAAGGGATAAAAGTAAAGCAGAATGTTGCCTGGTGTAACTGGAATTAAATGCTCTATGTTTTAAGGGATAAAAAAAACCATAGAGGTGAAAATAGGGATATGTAAATAACAGGAGATATGCAAACAGTGGATGTACTCCTGCACTCCTTAATCAGGTAAATAATCCTGTTGGTTTCCACAGACTCACATCTGTAGGTGCTGTAGCATCAGGTCCATATTTTTCCAGGAGATATCAATGTCTGGTTTACTTTTTGTTTGGCTTTTTGGGTGGTTTTTTCTCCCCCCTGTAATGTAATTTCAGCAGCACAGGTTCTAGTGCTGTGTTTGAATGCATCAGTGCATTAGACTTTGCCAAATGTCTGCTTTGCTTCTAGGAGAGTGAAAGAGGAGAATGGACTAAGGTATTGGCTCTCCAAAGATGTGATGCAGATAAATATCCCTCATCTTTCTGATTTGTGCTGCTGTCCTGTGAATATTTTTATTGCTGTTGTGGTCTCTGGTCTTGCCAAAATAACCCCTGCAGTTCTACCTTAGGAATAATTCACCTGGATAACTGTAGCAGTTGTGTCACCTTCCTCATCAGCCCAGCTTGATGCTTCTGACCTTTCCACTCCAAGAGCAGGTAGTGCTGCTTTGTAATCCAGGATGGGGCTTGGGAGCACCTGTGTGCCCTTCCCCAGGCACTGCCTCTGCTAATGAGGGAAAATTAATTACTTAAAAGCTTTCAGTGCAATGGGGCTAAGAAGTATCAATAATCATGAACTGTTCTTGATGCCCTTCAAGTAATCACCACCTGTTTGTGCTGGATGCCAGCAGTAGTAGCATGGATGTGAATGTTATCCTCTAACAGTTGTGGTCACTGCTAAGATGTTTCTTCTGGGGAAATATAAGGTGGTGAGGCACTGTCCCAGGTTGTCCAGAGAGGTGGTGGATGTCCCAGCCCTGGAACCCTTCCAGTTAGGTTGTCTGGGGCTCTGAGCAACCTGATCTAGTTGGAGATGTCCCTGCTTGCAGCAAGGGGGCTTGACTAGATGACCTCTAAAGGTCCCTTCCAACTCTTAACCTTTCTAGGATTCTCTGGTAGTATTCTCATGTGGGCACCCTGAAGAGGTCAAGGTAGAAGCTTTGTGAGGGCAAAGCTATGGGCACACATGCTGCAAGTGATGACAAGAGCAGGCTCTTTATGGTTTGGTAGCATTTCTTCTTTTGTGTAAGATGTGTTTTGCTGCTTTTTGGGGTTAAGGACACAAAGGCAGTGCATTGTGGCTCTTCTGCTTGATGGACTTTGCTGCATCAACATGGAAACATGCTGAGGTTTCCTACTTAGGGCTTCCATCACCAAGCTTGTAGAAATGGAGGTTATGTTGGGCTGAGATATTTGAACCAGTGCCAACCTCTAGTTCTGAGTCCAAGCAGTATACAAAATAAAAAAGCAAGTTTTCAAGTACAGGTGGAGGGAATTTTCAAGCTGCTGTTTCACAGCTATCTGGGAGGTTGTGGCAGAGAAAGCAGAAAGACTGGAAAAGCTGGTGTGAAGACTGAGCAAGTTCTGGAAGTGTGGCCCTGGGAAAGTCAAGTGCTGACTGAACATCAATCACTTAGTTTACTGCTCCTGCAGGTCACAGCCACACAGCAAACTTAGGCTAACATAGCATGATGTGGTTACTGGCTGTGGAGCAGAGCCTGGAGCAGGTGACATGTCCCATGGTCCAGCACATCCTTGTGAGGAGACTTGCTGCATCTGTCATGTGTAGGACCTTGGGAACAGCAGTGCCATGTGCATGACTGCAACAGTCTCCAGCAGAATGGAACCACAGGACATTTGTAGATGAATCAGGTTGATCTTTAAGCTTAACAAAAGACTAAACCAACATATCTACTTGAATTATGGTAGCTTAGTCTTTTGTTAAGGTTAAAGTTTATTCTCCTCCTATGAGGAGAGGCTGATAGAGTTGGGGTTGTTCAGTCTGGAGAAGGCTCTGGGGAGACCTTCTTGTGGCCTTCCAGGGTCTGAAGGGGGCTACAAGAAAGCTGGGGAGGGACTTTGTAGGATGTTGGGTAGTGATAGAACAAGGGGGAATGGATATAAACTAGAGGAGGGTAGATTTAGATTGGACATTAGAAGGAAGTTCTTCACTGTGAGGGTGGTTAGACACTGGAACAGGTTGCCCAGAGAGGTTGTGGAAGCTCCATCCCTGGAAGCTTTGAAGGCCAGGCTGGATGGGGCTGTGGGCAACCTGATCTAGTGGGAGGTGTCCCTGCCTATGGCAGGGGGGTTGGAACTAGATGATCTTTAAGGTCCCTTCCAACTCTGACAATTCTATGATTATATTCTTGTTAGTAGCTGCTGAGTGGCTTCCAAGTGGAAAAGCTGAGCTGGTATGACTATACATATGACAACAATACATATGGGCTTCTTAAAACAGCAATGCATATGAACTTCTTAAAAGAAGGATTTTTACTTGTTCTTCTTGTGTTCCTTTGCTTTAAATCCAGTTCTTTATCTGAGAGCAGTCAGGCCTGGAGAAGCAGCAGCTCTTAGCCTCTTTGCAGTCCAGCCCAACCCCAAGCTGCTATCTCCCCAGGGCATGTTTCAAGAGTGTTCTTTTTTCATACAACATTGCTTCTGTTTCATGTATCATTTCTGTCTCTCTGTCTCTCCAGGGAGGGAAAGGTGAGCAAAGAACAGTCACCAATATGTGTGGTCCCAGGCCTGAACTAGTCTCAGATTCCACCAGCAATGTGTAGCATGCATTAATCATGGTTGGGTGATGGTGTAACACATCAATCACAAACCTGACAGGCCACCAGGAGCAACTGGGAAAATTCAGCACAGGCTACTGTGCATAATCTTTCCTCCTCTCCCTGCAAGGTATATGCAGCCTCTCAGTAACTGCTGCCTCCTGACTTGTTGATGCTGTTACCATTCATTATTAGGGTCCTGCACAGGGATCTGTCACCAACAACTGGAAATGTTCTTTGCTGCTTTCAGAGAGACCTTTTGTGGTGACTGAAGACCACCAGTGCAGGCTTTATATGGGAGAGAGGATGCAATGGTGCAGAATAGTGATGAAATTTATATTGCCAGTTCTTTTGGCCATGTTGTTGGAAGATGAAGAATTAAGAGAGCATAGATGTAACTTCCCTTGTAACTGTAGTTTAGTCCAGGATAAACATATGGAAGAAAAGAAGTGTTTTTAACAGCAGAAGGTAATACTAGCTGCTGTCTTTGTGGGTGGTATAGAGCACCTCTGGGGCTGTGTTTCAAATCTGTTTGAATGTCATTGATTTGTGTTTATATTTATACTTCTATTAATCTAGACTTCTAGTGTCTCTTAGAGCTGCATACATACAAAAGAATCACAGAATTATCAGAGTTGGAAGGGACCTTAAAGATCATCTAGTTCCAACCCCCCTGCCTGGACAGGGACACCTCCCAGTTGGGATGCCCAAAAGGGTTGTCAAGCCCTGGCACAGGCTATCCAGGGCAGTGATGGAGTCACCATTCCTGGAGGGATTGACCAGACATGTAGCTGTGGTACTGAGGGACATGGTTTAGTGGTGACTTGGCAGAGTTAGATCAGAGTGCAACCATCAACCTTAAAGGTCCTTTTTAACCCAAACAATTCTATAAGAAGACATCAGCCAGATAGGTTGGGGAGATATCTTGCATGGCTTGACTCAGAAGTCCCCCTGGGGAAGCAAGTGCAAGGTAGATCCTGTGACCACACAAGACAGGTACTCTCTGCATCTCTTCTGCCTCCTGTGTCATCTGAAACAGTCAACTGCTGCCTTTTGGATGCTGAGGAGCTCACTCTCCTCTCCATGTCACAAGCATGATGCTGATACAGCTCTTCCATCCAACATTGTGGCCTCATAGATGAAGCAAATGCATTCACAGCTGTCAAACTATTGGGTGTGGAAATCAGTCCTACCCATAGCTCTGGATGTAGTCCCTAGGGACTTGGTTTAGTCTTAGGAACATGTTTTTAGATGATGGTGGTAGGTTGATGGCTGGACTTGATGATTTTGGAGGCCTCTTCTGACCTGGATAATTCTGTGATTCTGTGGTGCATGACAAGGGCTGGTTTTGGAAATGCATTTTAAATTATGATTCTTAATTCTTTTCCAGTACTATTAGGATTTAACAGGCAAAGTTGCCCTGAAGACTGAAAGAAAAAGGGTCCTTATTTTTTCCTAAACAGTCAGTTTTTGTTAATAAATCACCTACTGAAAAGAAGGTTTAAGCAACATCTCTGAAGCTAGGTCTTGCTTTGCTAGACTTCTGCTCAGCCATCATTTCATTCATGTGACTGGCAAAGGAAGGACCCATGATATTGAAGGTGGGTTCTCACCTTCATGAATAATATGGTGCAGCACTGTAAAAACAGAGAAGCCAGCAGCAGCAGTGAGGAAGGTTGCTATGGTTTCTTGTATAAAAATCTTCCAGCCCCCAAAATGACTCTTTGAAAAGATGCTGTAGGTAGGTGTAAGGAGAAGTATCATACATGTAGAACCAGCCCATGTGTGCAAGACCAAGCACACCAGTGAATGCTCAGAGCTTGGTGGGTGCTGAGCACCAGCAGTTCAACGAGACCCTGTCCTCTCCTTCAGATTAAGTTGTCATAAAGTGAACTGAGAACTGCTTACTGCTAACAGCCTTTGCTTGGTGGGAAGGTGAGTGCATAGCTACCTCACCCAAACTCTTGTTTTCTCTAGGGAATTCTGCTCTGGCAAGGGGGGTTGGACTAGATGATCTTTCAAGGTCCCTTCCAACTCCTAATATTCTGTTATTCTGTGGTTCTGTGATTTTTCACAGAAACCCAGAATGGTTGGGATTGGAAGGGACCTCAGTGGATCATCCAGTCCAACCCCCCTGCTCCAGCAGGGTCACCCACAGCAGCTTGCCCAGGATCACCTCCAGCTGGGCTTGGAATCTCTCCACACAAGGAGACCCCACAGCCTCTCTGGGCAGCCTGGGCCAGGGCTCTGACACCCTCACAACAAACAACTTTCTCCTCCTGCTCAGCTGGAACCTCCTGGCTTCCAGTTGGTGCCCAGTACCCCTTGGGCTGTCCCTGGGCACCACTGAGCAGAGTCTGGCCCCAGCCTCTTGTCCCCAGCCTTCAGCTCTTGCTCAGCATTGAGCAGCTCCCCTGTGGGGCTGCTCTTCTCCAGGCTCAGCAGCCCCAGGGCTCTCAGCCTTTCCTCCTGCCAGAGATGCTCCATTCCCCTCAGCATCTTCCTAACCTCCAATGGTCTCTCTCCAATAAATAGTTCCTTTTCTCTCTTCAAGGGGACCCAGGATTCTGGCTGTGGTCTCCCTAGGGCAGAGTAGAGAGGGATGAGAACCTCCTTCAAGCTGCTGGTCACACTGTTCTTAATACATCCCAGGAGACCTTTAGCCTTTTTGGCCTTGAGGGCACATTGCTTCATCCCCCAGTACTCCCAGGGCCTTGTCTGCAGAGCTGTTTTCCAGCAGGTCAACCCCCAACCTGTCCTGGTCCATGATGTTATTCCTCCCTAGGTGCAGAACTCTACACTTGCCCTTGAATTTTCTTATCTCATATTCCTGAATTTCTCAGTGCTGCAATTTTTTAGGGCACATACTGCTTGCTTAAGTGTTTTTCCTTTCCCCCCCCCCCCTGCATATTGCCTTGAACAACAGCTCATGACCTAGTTCTGTCTTTTAATTGCTACTGTAATATGAATTTTAATTCCAGCTGGAGTCCAGATGTATTGAGGATAGGCAGCACATGTTGAGGCCAGTGCTATTTTATCTTCCAAGCCAGTATTTCCCAGCCCTTTGAATTCAGGGAGCCCTTAACCTTTTGGAACAAAAATCTTCAACCATCATCACGTATTTCACTGTTTTCTGGTGATGGGAAATGGAGATAATAACTGTTAATCTAAATGCTAATATGTATTTTCTCTTACAGCTTAGTTTGTTTTACTGTTCTTTAAGCTTTCTGCTAAGAATATTAATAGAGATGAACATAAGCTTTGTGCTTGCATCTTCCACTGCCCACATGAACCTGACCATGGGTACTGCAAATTTCTGGGACCTCCTCCATGCTTAGAGATGCTTAATGGTTTTTTTTGCTTCTGTTTGTGACCATTTTTGGTGGCTTACAGACTTTGGTGTGGGTCATCAAGAACTGTAGGTGTTATGCATCTGGTGGAGATCATAACCTTGATGAAGAAGGTATTAGATTATCATGCTCTAAAAGACTCCACTTTATGGAGCAATGCAAATTGTGTTGACCAAAAAAATATCTTTGACTTCTCTGTGCTTTGGCAGAAGCTGTGTTTTTGAGCATCCCATAGATTGCCACCATCAATTGCTGTTTAGCTCTTTTGCTTAGCTGGGATTTCCCTCTTTTGTTCCACTGCCATGGGTAGTGAAGGCAAGTTATCATGATGTTTTCTCCTGACTGCTCCAGGAGGGGCTTAATTTTAACCTCTCTATGATTGCAGCTTGTGAAAGGCACTGGAACCCTTTGGAATGAAAGAAAAAAAACCCCAGATATAACCCAATAATCTCTTTTAGGTTAGATTAGATCTCAAAATGCTGGGATACACTAGTATTCAATCAGCACAGAAGATTAATTGGCCATATTAAGGAAACTGCAAAATGGAGGGGAAAAAAGATCCCAGTTTCTGATGTACTTGTAAAAACACTCAAGCCAAAGCATACTGAAGCAAAGCATGTGTGAGCAGGGGGTTTCTTTCTGTTTTACCAGTTGATGTGCAATGCAGTAGAGCTGAGAACACTCTGGAAAGCCAAAGGAGGAGCAGAAAGCTGAGGACACACTGGAAAGTGTTGGAAATGTGGCTGGGAGGAGAAAGCCAAGAAAGGACAACACATGGGCACATTGATGCTGAGTGCTGGTAAAAAAAAAGGTGTTGCAAGTTGGAGCTAGGTGCAGAGCAGGTGCCTGGGCTGTGGCTCCATGGGCTCCTCCATAAGCAGTCAAGGTTTCACATCAGCTTTGGGAAGGTCCATGGGAGAGGATCTTTGTCTTCATCATTGCAGTATCCTCTTTCCAGAGAACAGCTTGCCAGACCTTGGTGCTTGCTAGTCACTCTGCCAAGTAAAGAATTGAAAGCAGAGTTGCATCAAGTGGTTATCAGAGTGATCTGTTCCAGATATGATGTGTACTGTAACTTGTTCTCACAGCAGACTTAACATGACTGCCTCATATTATGACTGTTATTTGATGTACAAGGCAACTCTATTGAATTAGCTGACTAGACTCTGTTTTTCTGCCAAAGATATGGTGAGCAGGAGGGAAAAAAAATCACCTTCTTGGAGAAATGCCTTATAGCAGGATGACTAAAAAATGCAGATGGTATAGTCTGAGAGATTGGAATTTAGTGTATTAAGCCTGAAGACCCCTCAAAAGCTGTGGAAACTTGTAGCTGAGATTTCAGAGTAAAAGCCAGCAGTTTAACTGGAAAATAAACCTCTTTAAAAGGAAACTGTCCCAATATCACCTACAAACATTTTAGAACAGCAAATTAAGCTGAGGATTATATGGAAGAGAGCAGAAAGATGTTTCTGTGCTCAAAGGATAAGTACTTTTATGTTTGAGAAGGAGATCTTCTGTTCCTCACCCAAAGGGATGAAGCCTTAAGTGCAAAATTCAGCTGTGGCCCAGGGAGTCATCCCTACCACTACCATGGTTATACCATCTCCTTGATACCCACATTCACAGTGACAACATGAGATCCTTAAAGAAGATTTGAGCTTCTTTTTGCAGCCTTCATGGAGGCAGGAGACCAAATTTGGTTGGCCAGTAATCTGTGTTGGTTTCTTGACTCACCTTGGTGTGGCTGCTGACAATTTCTCTGCTGCTAAAGCCCAAACCTCAGAGCCCTCCACCAGCAGCTTGAGCTGTTAGCAATGGCTTTCATGTGCTTCTCTCTTGTGGGGAATGTGGGTTGACTTGGTTTAGTGTGGAGAGGAGGAGGCTGTGAGGGTGTGAGCCAAACACCACTGCAGGTCCTTTTTCTCTTGCAGGTGGAAAGGCAAAATGATTTGCAAAAGGATCCCTGAGCTCTCCTCCATGGAATGAATGTCTTTTCTTACTCAGGGCTCATGAGGGGAGCTGTCAGCAGGTTTCCTTCTTGCAGAGCTTCTACTGTTTTCCCTTATGAGGCTAGTACAGGACTATATAGATAAATAGTATAGATGGCTGCAGTGAGGCAGGACCACAGCTCCTGCAGCACCTGCTTGGGGCAAGTCTGTGACTCCAGAGTTGTGTCTGTACCTGCAAACTTCTCCTTGAATGAATGGAACAGCACAGGGAATGCCTGTGAGCAGTGCCCAAGAGAATCATAGAATGGTTTGGGTGGGAAGGGACCTTCCATGGTCATCTACTCCACCCTCCCTGTAGTCAGGGACATCTTCAACTAGATCAGATTGCTCATAGCCCCAAACACCCTGACCAACTCTCTCAGCCTGAAGCAGAAGGGATTTCAGCATTTGATTCATCTTTGTGGCCCAAAAGAGGGCTGAATGTGGGGTTGATAGACTTGTGCAGAGTTAAAGAGCTTCCAGGAGCTTATCCACCTCAGGGAGCAAGAAGATCTGAAAGAGCCAGGATTGGGGACAACCCTGAGGAATAGCTCTGTGAGCTGCAAGGAAACTTGTGCTACATTCTGTATTTTACAGGCCAGCAAATGAAGTCCTGTTCTAGGTCTGGGAGAAGCAACTAGGGCAGGAGTAAGCAAGGAAGAGAGTTTGTCTTGTGCTGGAACTGCCTTTCCAACCCTTCCAGCAGACCTGGCAGGTTGCTGTGTAATGACTTAATCATCTATCCTCATTTACTGTCTGGATCTTCAGTGAGCTGCTTTGCCTTTTATTCACATCTGAATTCTGCCTTATTACTTTTAATGTTGTTTCTCTTCCCCTTCATGCTCCTCAGGTAGCAACTGTGTTTTAGCTTGTTTTCAGAAACCAGCAATAATATTTCCTGGAAGGATTCATGTCTTTAATTTGTTGTTGTTCTGGTGCCTGACACTTCCCCCCTCATGCAGAACTCTCCCTGCACTCAGGAGTCTCTCTGCACTATGTGTAGCTTGAGCAGAGTTGTAGTTTAATCAGGGCTCCCAAAATTTGGTAATACTTCAGGCCAATTTCTGCAGGAAATCTGAATGCATTCAGCAAGAACATGTGCAGCCAGTGATCAGACATCATTGCCAACGATTTCACACCCTCAGTATCCTTGCTTGGCTCTAACAGTCCTGGGGCCTCATCCTTCCCCTCACCCTTTCAAGCAGGAATCTCTCAGTTGCTAGGAGGTGGAATATTTTCTGCATTTCTAGATGAAATATTTTCAGCATGAAGTGGAGAATTACCCATACACTTTCCTGGCTAATATTTGCTGTATTAAAGTGGAAGGACCAAAATACAGGGAGAAGCAAATCTCTAGAGGTCTGGAGGTGAGGTTTGATACAGGAACTATGCAGGGGCTCAAAATATTTCTTGCAGCCATGTCTGCTGAATTTAACTGGAGCTCTGACAATTACAGCTTGTCACAGGAGGCTTCTACTTCCACTCCTGACTCAATTACCAAGTCTTATGCTTCTCCTGATATTACCATTGCTGCAAATAAAGTCAAGTTAATTCTCCTTTTTTTTTCTTTACTATTCTATTGAAGAAGGAAGTGACTGATTTCTTCTACCTAGCATTGAGTAGAGCCCAAGCCTCAGAGGAACTCTTGGTTGAATTGGAATGAAGTATATTTTTTCAGCACAGTTGTGGTTATTGATGCCCTGAATTTGAAAACAAAGCCTCCCATATTTGTTGCCCATTCCCAGACTCTTGCTATAAAAGCACCTATTACAGAAAGGCTAAAAATAAAACAGATAGACCTAAACAACTTGGGTCCCCATTACCTTTTACAGATGAGAATCAATAATAGTCACAGTACTTTAGCACACCAATAGATTCTCTTGGCTGCTGCTGTATTTTCCATAACACATTCTTGTTCCTTAGGCAGCCTAATCCTTGTTTTCCTTTTTTTTTTTTGCCTGTTCCTGCATGTTGAAAAGCTGTTTCCATTAAGCTGTTTGTGACTCTTGGTCTCCTTCCTTTCTCAATTAGTTGATTGCAACTCAATAATGTTGGAGCTGTTTGAATTATTTCTTGCACTTTGTAGTGATCAGAGTCTGTCCATATACAGATGTGGAGCTTAGGGCCATGGTTTAGTGGTGTGGTGGTGACAGGTTGATGGCTGGATTTGATGTTCTTAGAGATCTCTTCTAACCTTAATGATTCTGTGATTGCATGCCCAGTTCTGGGGTACATTAAATATACATGAATGTTTAGCCACAGCTATATACAGCTCTATAGCCATCTTGTAGGTGTTCTTGCTGTGCCCCTCTGAAACACAAGTTAGCTGCAAGGCATTAGGGCTGGTGCATAAAGAGATGGGATTGGATTTAGCTTTGGACTGTCAAGGGTGGTGTTGAGGGTTAAGGTCTGTAAGAAGTGGAAGGAAGATGGGAAATATTTTGGGGTCCTAGGTAGGCATGTAAGGATTTGAAATGGTTTAATTGAGGGAGAAGCTATTGATGCATGTCTTGCACTTGTGCACACACACCTCTCTGGTACAGAACATCTATCTTTAATTGCTTTAACAAAGAGTGATAACCCAATGTTAAGAAACAGGTGGTAGAAGGCTGAAAACCCCATGGAAGAGATGTAGTTTAGGAAACAAGGGAGTATTCCATGTTACAGGACCTTAGTGCCACCTATGTTGTTGGTTCTACAGCAGCAGAAGGAAATATCTAAGCTGCACTACTTGATTCTTATTTTTTAATGTACTTTAAAGTACTTTTTGTAGTGCAAAAATGCATGAGCAGTCCCTGGAGCAAAGAATTCCTTTTAACAGTGGATTGTCCCCCCTGTTCTGTTATGTGTTTTCCTTTATTGCATGAACCCTCTGTTTTTCAGCCAGGCTAATAGGTTTGTTCTGAGAACTGGGAAAACTGACTTCTGAATCCCAGGTCTAGAGTCTATCTCCTGTTTCTCAGCCCTTTAATGAACCATTACTCAAAACTGGAGAAACTAGCTGAGACACCCAACATGTGTGGGTTTGAGCTGTTGGATCCCAATATCTGGGAAGAAGGTGGCAGTTGAGATTGAGTTGAGTTGGTTTGAGCACTGTCTCCTCCACTTTCCTTCTTTGAATCCTCAAACCATTGATTTTCTTGTCTCTAAAGTGTTAAGACTTTTTCCACTGGTTCATGAGGAAATGGCCTCAAGCTGAATCAGGGGAGGTTTAGATTGGATGTCAGGAAAAATATCTTTCCAGAAATAGTTGTTAAGCATTGGCCCAGGCTGCCCAGGGCAGTGGTGGAGTCACCATCCCTGGAGGGGTTTAACAAATGTCTAGATGTGGTACTTAAGGATGTGGTTTAGTGGCATGGTGGTGATAGGTTGATGGTTGGAACTGATGATCTTAGAGGTATCCTCTTCTAAGTGGCTTCTGTGGTAGTCCCTCTCCTCAGCCAAGCACAAGGCACAGGTTTAGATCAGCCAGAGCAGCTGTACCCAGTGTGTAGGGCTGCAAACTGGGACAAAGTCCTCAACACAACTCCTAACTGAGGCTTGGTGACAAGAGAGGACTCCCCCTACAAGAGGACAACTGCTCCATGAAAATGAACCTTCACCAAAACCTGTGGATCAGTATGGACATCCAACCACCATGGACTACTCATCCATGTGCCAAAAGTACACCAAGATCCCCAAGATGTCATCAGAAAGACAATGTTGTCCCTGCATAGAGGTTTCACCCAGATTCTGCCTCTTCCTGGTAGGTGCTGCTGGGGAGAGGTGAAGGCTGTCTTGGGGCAAATAGGGCCATCACTGATGCTGTGTATTAAGAAGGCTCATTAACTCCACAGTGCTGTTTCTGAAGATGAAAAGTCTTCTTTTCACAGTGCAGGAGTTTTAACTGTGCCCTGGCTAAAGATTACCTCAACCTGCTATCAATTGAGATGTTCTGCTAATTGGCTTCGTGGTTCATTAGCCAAATTGTGTGTATGAGGGCAATGGGAAAAGCTCAGGATGAATTTCCCTTGCAATCCTTAATTCAAATGGGGAATCATAATTCTGCAGGGGTGATTTGCAGTGATGGAGTTAATTTTTCACTTTGGGCTCCTTTGCCACCTGTAGAGCTTTGTGGGAGGATCACCCTCAGCTCTGCTTTCTTCTGACATGCTGTGACACCAAGGTAGGCAAGGATCATCATTCTAATAGAATATAATCATCTCAAATTCTAGACAGAGGCACTTTGTGGTGGGAAGCTCCTCCTCATATGCTGGTTTAAGTAGTGAGATGACAGAGAGAAACAGCAAAACCCTGAAGAGAACCAGCTTGAGTGCACTGGATGCTGTAAGTAACCAAACTATGACATGTCCCTAGTTTGCTCTTGCCAAGGCAGGGCACTCAGCTAAAAAATCCAAGATTAACTCTGAGCAGCTAAAGGGAACAAATTCCACTAATTCATCAAAGTGAATGCTGTAAAATTTAATCTGGTTTATGAATTTTTCTACCATTGATGGTTCTGGCATGACTGGAGCACAGGAGGTCATTTGTGAGCACTGCATTGCTAGTTGTCTGACAGTAAAAAAACACAAAGTAGGCTGAAAGAAAGGTTAAATTAAAGAAGATGCTAGAAGCTACTTTTATAAGATGAATGTATTTTGTCTACATTAATGACAGCAAACCTCCAATTAGGGGAATGCTCATGCAGAATTACAGCTTTATAAGGTAAATTCATGTTTTTCTCAAGCCAAAGGGTTAGGTAAGGAAATGTTGAGCCTGAAACTCTAATAGGGTTACAGGTAGATGAACATTTTCTGTGTATTGGGGCACAGTGACCTGACTGCTGTGGCTGATAAATCTTTACAATAAATCTGTTGTAGCTTGGATTGCTCTTAGGAAGCAGTGGAACTTATGACCTTGTTCTCCAGAGTATCCTCTCGTGATATGGGATGGGAAAAAGCCTTGAATGGGCTGCTTTGAGTCTCAGTGAGCAACTTAGCTTTTCTTTTAGAACAGAGCTATCTTCAGCCTCCTGCATGTTGCTTTGCCACAAGTAAGCTTGGAGGTTCCACTTCAGACTTGTTTCTGTTTCACTAATGGATTGAATTCCTCTGTAAATATGCTATGGACTGATTTTGGGGTGGTTTTGGCAATTTATACCATCTCAACTAATTGCATAAGGGAGTTATTTAGAATTGGAAAGGGTTTGATGTGAAAGGTGGGTTCACTTCCTCGGTGTGGCATCTTGTGCTGCTGTTGCTCACTTTCCTGGGTGCTGTTTGGCTGTGTAGAGGAGTTTGCCATCATCATGGCTTTGAATAACAGCAGAAGAAACCTGGTCTAGAAACAGGAAAAGGAAAAAAGATAGAAAAGAAAAAGGAAAAGAGGGAAAAAGAAAAAAGAAAAGCAATGAAAAGCCAAATAAACCCCCCAACAAACAAAATCCTACCCCAGGCCCCCAAAACAACAACAAAAGCCACCCCCAAACCACTTCTACATTACTCCTCAAGGTCTTATATTCCTAAATAATTCCAAGGGATGTCCACAGGGTCTTTACAGAGGTTATATGATGATGGGGAGTGTAGTAGCAACCCTGGGTCAGAGTAGGGATCCACTTTCTTATCCTGATTCTAGCCATTTAGCTTCACAAGTTAACCACCTGTTGTGCAGAGAAAGTATCTTCTACCATCTGAGTATCTACTCAGTAGTTTCACATCTGCCCTCACCTCTTCCTATGCTTCATTTTTGAAAGCTGCTTGTGATTTCTGTGAGTCTTTACCATATTGCTTCTCTCTTGACTTTTGCTGACAAATCCCAACTTATTTAGTGACAATAGTTTGCAGTGATGCTCCCCTTTCTGGGCCATTCTGGAAAAAAAATATCATTTCTTAGTATACTTCTGCTGGTTTAGGATGGAAATGAAGTTTAAGGAGATTTGGAGGTACTGCTGTATTTGTTTATCTAGTTTACTGTATATTTTCCTTGGTTCTTGACTGTGTTTCTTTGTCAGCCTGGGCTTCTGCCATATCAATATACATTATACTGTGGCTCTTTTTCATAGTGCCCACTGATTTATCTTAATCCATTATATTTCTGAGATGCCTGTGATATCAATATCCCTTTTTTTTAAGACTAAACAGGCATTCTGGGTTACTCAGCCCTCCTGTGCTATGTATTCTCAAACTCAGAGGATTAGTAACACAGGCATTGTTACTGCTTCTGTTGCTGTTCTCATGCTCCATGTATACCTGCAACCTTCCTTGTCTTGACTCTTCTTTGTAATTATTCTTTTTGGTTTTTTTTTAACCTGGAACTCCTCTCTCCTCTTTCTGCAAAGAATACAGAGGATTTTATAACCAACTCTTCTTCCATTTTTATTTGGGGGAGAGAGAAAAAGAGAGAAAGGAGAACAGAGAGAAAAGAAAAGAGAGAAAAAACCCCAGACAAACCCAAAACAACCCAAAACCTTCTCTCCACTTTAAAAGCATTAACTGCACTGTTCTGTTCTGCTGTAGATGGAACCAGGCTTTCTTTGTAGGCTCCCTCCTGAGTCCCCAGGCTTTTCCCAGTCGAACTCTTTCCTTCTCTCCGTAATTTTGTTTTTTTTATTTTGGTTTTCTTGGGGTTTTTTGTGTTTGTTTTTTTTGAGTCTTTTGTGTTTGTTTTTTGGGGTTTTTTTGTGTTTTTGGGGGGGTTTTTGTAGTTTTTTGTTTTGTTTTTTTGTGTTTTGGGTTTTTTTGTTGTTTTTTTTTGTTTGGGTTTTTTGTTTTGGGGGTTTTTTGGTTTTTTGCTTGTTTTTTGTGTTTTTTTGTTTTGTTTTGTTTTTTGTGGTTTTTGGGGTTTTGTTGGTTTTTTGTTTTTTTGTTGTTGTTTTGTTTTTTGTTGTTGTTTTGTTTTTTGTTGTTGTTTTGTTTTTTGTTGTTGTTTTGTTTTTTGTTGTTGTTTTGTTTTTTTGTTTTCACCTCTGTGTTTTCCAGTTTCTCTGAGTAACTGAGGAGAGATTGCTCTCCTTCTGAAAGCTGGGTGGTATTTCCAACGAGTGTAATCAAAGACAAACAGTTATATATGTTGCTTGACTCTGATCATTGCTGGACACCAGCCCACCTTTTCCTTAACTCATTTTTTTTTCCTAGCTTTGATCCCCACTGCTGTTTATTTTACATTTCTAGCAATCTCTAAGAGACATTTAGCAAAGGCTTTGGCTAGAAGATGAATTCCAAAATCCATAGCTTTTTCTTCATATTGTATTTTCAAACTGAAATCCTCTTGAAAGGTCACTTCAAGGCTTGAAATACTTCAGTGTTTGGATTGTTGTTGATTTTTCTCAGGGTGATTGACTAGCCATCAAGTTTATCTTGCTCTTCTACTGAAAACAGACTAAGTGGTTATGTTTTCTTTTCTTGTGAAGAAAGAGTCCACTGAACTTCTTTGGTACAGCTGCTGGTGGAGCTGCATTGTGCATGGATGGATATCCATGTGGCTCAGACAAATAGTGTAGAGCCTTGCTCTGTACATAGAATTACAGAGTGATTTGGGGTGGGAGGAACCTTTTCAAGGTCATCTAGTGCAACCCCCCTGCAGTCAGCAGGGACATCTGCAACTAGAGCAGGTTATTCAGAGCCCCAAACAACCTGACCTGGGATGGTTCAAGGGATGGGACATCTCCCACCTCTCTGGACAACCTGGGGCAGTGTTTCACCACCATCATGCCATGGTGACCTCTTTATTGTCAGTGGCTTGTTTGTACAGGACTCTTCATGTTAAGTTAAGTGATTGGTCTTGGTCATCATGCTAATGACATGGGGTTAGTTGTTGGGCAATTCCCAGTGGCTGTGTTGTGTAGGATAATTTATTTATAGCTGGAGTCTTGGTTTGGCAGCTTTTCCCCAACTGTGGCTGAAATAAGGATTTCTGGGTTCACAGTTCTACAGGCAACCCCCAAAAGTCTGTAATTTCCTAGATGTTTGAAGGTAGATTAAAACACTGAATTGAGTCAGGAATGGCTGAAAATGGTTCTTTTCTACAATTAAAAATACAGCCTTATGACCACCATATATGCAAGGATCAAATTGTTCCTTAAACTTCTTTACAAATGCAGAAGAAAAAAAATAATAATTTTGGGGGGTTTTTTTGGCTGGCTTTGGCCTGCCTGAAAATGAGTTTGTTGCTCTTTTAATTAGTCTTTTTTTAAAGCAGCATGAAGTATGTGAACTTACATGTGTCACCTCAGCACTCTTCTCTTTCAGATCAGTCTGTTTCTGTTGCTCCACTCTCAGTTCCTAGCCTTAGAATACTTTTCCAGTTAGCTTCCAGGCTTTAATGATGTAGCTGTGCAATAAGAAAATGCAGAACATTGAGATATGGTAGGATAAAAAAAAGAAGGTTAATACCATCCAGTCATTTTTTTAATTTATTATTATTATTAGTTTTCCTTGGGAGAAGATAGATCATGTAAATGAGGCAATCATAGCTGAGAAGCTAACTTCAATGTTTTTGGTTTCTCCAGCCCAAAGTGCCAAGGCTTTTCAAGGAGATGGAAGATGCTAAGTTCTGTATGGAACTCAGCAGCAAAAAAAATATAATAGGACTTTGAAAAGCTGCAAGTCAGTTTCTTTGGAATGAATGGAAAAGCAAATTGTATATTATTTCTCTAAGAGTTAGCTTTTCTTTATTTAAGGCAATCAGTGTTTATTATCACTTATGGATTTGGAGAACCAGATTTATAGTGGTGATTGTAGATTTGGGGTTCACCACAATGAAAGAAAAGCTTCTCCTTAAAAAAAAAAAACCCATCCCAAACCTATTAAATATTCTTGAAGTCTTATTAAATGTTCTCTCATTCTGTGTAATCCTGTATCATCTCCTCTTTGGCAGCCTCACAGCAGCTATTTGCTCACTGTCTTGTGATTAATTCTCTTAGTGTTCCAGAGTGTAATATACCTAGTTTATTTAGAGAAAGGGAATAGGTTTCATATTTAAAAATCCCTTTTCCTGCACTTACTGCATCACTGCAGATTTAATTAGGTCTCAGTCCCTTCCAAATCATGTAAGTCAAAGGTCCCATCTTGCTTGTCCCTAAGGCATCGTTACCAAAAGTCCCCAGATGGAGTCTAGTTTCTAACTGATGACTTTACTGTATAGGGGCTAATTACTTCTAATCTTACACATTGATGAGACTGTATTTTATGTCTCTGAGCCACTGTAACTGCCAAATTATCCTCTACTGTAAGATGTGGGTTATTTCTCCATTAAATGGCCTGGCTTCACAAATGATAATCCCTTCCTGCCAGGCTCTTGCATTTTTAAACCCTAATTATTTCTGGCACAGAGTTCTACCTGATGAGCTCTTGTTAATCCATGGTATGATCTGGGCTAAGCTGCTGATTTAAGGCAGGAAAGGGTGAGCAGGGGACCCCAAATCCCAGGGATGCTTGGGTGCTGCTCTCCAGGGCTGGGTTCCACTTAGCCTTGCCTCAAACCACCAGCCTTTTCTTTTTATGAGCAATAATCTCCATCAGATCCTTAAAAGAAATGACTCAACACTTTCACCTTCTCAGAAAGGAGGAAGAAGATTGTATTTGGAAGTCCATAATGCATGAAGGTGTTGGAAGCCTAATCTACTATAAACTGCCTTCAGTCAGCCCTTTTAAGCACCAGGGAAGAGAAATGAATATCCAAAAAGCAGTAAATAGCCACAATTGCACTCTGGTTTCATGGCTATATGTGATAGAGGTCAGTAACATAAAGCTGTTTATTTCTTCATACAAAGCAGCAACTGTTATCATAACTTGCTGTAGGCAAAGGTAGTGGAAACTCTTCATTCAAGGAAATATATTGTATTTTATTACAGTGTTACTTCAGACCATAGAGGTTTTCTTCCCTGCTTCTTTCCTTGGTAGTTTTGATCCAGCCCTGTGTAATTAATCTTGGGGTTGGCTCCCCAAAAGAGGAGTTTATTCTAGGAATCTGAGCATGATGTCAGAATAATTTGGATTTAGTATACTCCAGATCTTCATCTAGCTCTGATGATAAGTAACCACCATCTAGGAGCTTTGGTAGAAGAGCAGGCTTGGTGCTCTGTTTAAAGGGCTATTTTTAGAGAAAGCAACAACCCACCACCTAATTGTGGGTTAATAAACTTCCCTTAAATGTTGAATGAAGTCTATAAATCTGCATTTATGTACCTACCAGCATTAACATTATGGCCAAGGTGTTAATCCCAATATTACTTTAATGCAGTAATAGATTGCAGAGCAATAAGATAGTCCTAAATCAATATGACTTAGACTAGACTGATCTTCCAAAATAATGTTTTCAGTGCAGGGTGTGAATTAATCCTTTCAATTTAGGGTATGAGAAGCACTTTTTCTCTTTTATTTAGAATAATATGAATGACTTGCTGCCATTTTTGTTTCTTTTTTTCCATCATAGAGGACTTCTGTCCAACTAAGCATCCAAATAATATCCTTATTTATGAATATACTTTAATTCTTTCCTTTTTAAAACAGGCACTATCCTGAAAGATTGCTTTATGGTCAGGTCAGAACCTTTAACTAAATGAGCATAATATTAAGGATGCTGTTTTGCCAGCCATTGCAGCTGTCCCTGCAGTGTGTGTCCATGTGTCACATCAATATGTGCTGTAGGACTGTGATTACCAGAAGATATTGAGCACTGTACAAAGGAGTAGCCCTGAATTTGCTTTTTCTTTCTCACTATTATTTGAGCTTAGTCTTTTGAGTGATTAAAGCAGCACAGAAATCTTGTGTTTGTCCTCTAAGGTTGTCTCCAGGTGGTAGGGTTTTAATTTACAGAAAATACTTCAGTTGTGGAAGTTGGCTTTTTACTCTCTGAACTCTTGAATGATGCAGTACTCTATAGATTCAATACCTGTGTATATATATATGAGATATTTATTTATTTATTTAGATATTAGGGGGAAGCTCTTGACTGTGAGGCTGCTGAGAAACTGGAACAGGTTGCCCAGAGAGGTTGTTGAGGCCCCTTCCTGGAAGCTTTTAAGCCAGGCTGGATGGGGCTCTGGGTAACCTGATCTAGTGGGAGGTGTCCCTGGCAGGCAGAGGGGTTGGAACTAGATGATCTTTAAGATCCCTTCCAACTCCCCTGCTGATAATTCTATGATTCTATATCTGTTTAGCATTCCCTCTATTCAAATTGCATGTATGTATCAGGGGAAACAAACTATGGGATCTCAAAGCTCCAGCAGGAGTATAGAATGACAATGTCCAACCTAAACTCCCCCTGGCACAGCTTGAAGCTGTTTCCTCTTGTCTTATCATTAGTCACCTGGGAGAAGAGCCCAACCCCCACCTGGCTCCAACCTCCTTTCAGGGAGTTGCAGAGAGTGAGAAGGTCTCCTCTGAGCCTCCTCTTCTCCAGGCTAACCAACCCCAGCTCCATCAGCTGCTCCTCACAAGACTTGTGCTCTAGACCTTTCCCCAGCTTCATTGCCCTTCTTTGGACACACTCCAGCACCTCAGTGTCCTTCTTGGAGAGAGGGGACTTTTAGGTAGGCTGTAGAGTTTTAAGTCTAATCTAAATTTCCATCTGAAACTTTCCTAAAAGGAAATTCCAGCCAAACTTCTTCTTTGCCAAAGCATCCAGGCTTGCTCTGGCTCTCTGCACAAGGATGAAACTCCCCCACCCTCAGTGCAAAGTAGGCTCTCAGCTTCAGACAGATCATCACTTGGTCACATCCCACCAGAGCATCACCAGCCCTGAGCTGTAAGCTCTTAGCATACTCATTGTTGAGCTGGAAAATGCTCAGTAATGTCCTCTAGGTCATTCTGCAGCTTCTAGGTGGAGGAGTTAATGGTAGTTATTGTTAGAGGAGGCTATTGGTAATGACCAAAGAGGTTTTTGAAAGCACATTTTGCAAAGTCTGTCTCCTGTAACTGCTGGAGTTGGAGAGACCTCTAGGATCAGTTCTCATCCCTAAAGCACCCAGTGGAAAGACCAAAATTGAGAGGGGGCCAACATTTGGCTGGGGGAGCTGTGCTGAGTGAAGGATGAAGTTAAATTATTTAATGGTTTGTGTGTTCAGAGATTGTCACTGAAGAGAACAAGTGGTGCTGATAATCACCCACAATGACTTAATTTTGCCTTCAATATAGTTGCTTTAGCTGTCAGTTAGACTGAGCTTTTCAGTAGCTACTTCACACTACATTATTCCAGGTATCCTCTCTAGTAGAATCTGGGGATCCAATGCTGTGTTATCATAGCAGGCACATTTAGGAAGGTGGTTACTCCAATAACAATTTGCTTTTTGACTTTAAACAAGACAGATGTTGTTCATGATTATGTCTAGGGTACAGCAAATACTGGGGTCAAGCAGTTATGGCATCATTAGATTGGCCTCCAGCACTTAACTTTTCTTTAAGCCTCTCAATTTCCATAATCTTAGCATGAGATTTCCATATTTTATAGCAAAGTGAAAACAAAAAGATTTGCATTGAAAATACAGATAACAAGGAGCTGATCTCTTCTCTCTGACCAGTGACAGGATCTGAGGGAACAGCAGGAAGCTGTGCAAGAGGAGGTTTAGGTTGGATATTAGGAAAAGGTTTTACTCCCCAGGGAAGTAGTCATGGTGCCAAGCCTGACAGAATTCCAGAAGCATTTGGACAACACTCCCAGGCACATTGTATGTAATTTTGGGGTTGTCCTTATAGTTCAGTTCCAGCTCAGGACATTCTATGATTTTATTATTGAAAAAAAAAGAGGTCATTTCAGCAGCAGCAGTGCTGATGGAGCCCATGAATCAGTAACCCTAGACCTAAGTATAGCCCTGGTGCTCCTCCCTCCTCCTCCTCACATCTCCTTCCCCATCTACTCTTCCATCTACCCCTCATTCCTCCTCACTTGTCCCAGGACAAGGAGCAGCACCCACCACAAGCAACGTGGCACCATGGATGTCCTGCCCAGCTGCTAAGTGTGTCCCTGGATCAAACAGGGGAGACCTAGGGAACTTTTCTCTGTGGCAGCTTCTTCATTCTACAAAGCCATTGATTCTTTTGTTGTGAGCTGGTTGGAGACCAGCTACTGACCCTTCTGCCATGTTGCTTGAAAGCAACATAAGCTCAAAAGCCCCAGGTTGGACAGACAGAAGGATAGGGCATGAATCAAGTTCCTTCCAGGAAACAGGCTTAAAAGTTGATCCAAGTGGAGAGCAAAAGGGTTGTGATCTTCTTGTTATTGAGTTGTTTATTATATTTTTTCTTCAAATGTTTGACTTGCAGCAAATAATAACTAGGAAAACAATCAGGACTTCTAAAACACATGGACAACTTCCCTACAAGTATGATTGCATGGTGTTATCCAGCATACTCATGCCCCAGTGAACATGACCCTTTGTGTTTGGCCCTAAATCAATCTTGGTGACCTCACTATTAAAACAGATACAGGTATGGGAATGATTTCATTCACAGAAGTAGCTCCTGGGGGGCAACTGTTGTGAAAATAACTATTTACTTAATAAATACTAGTTTTCAGATGGGGCTTGCATCAAAGTGTGTTGGGAGGTGTGTGTCTGTTTTACAAATGCCACGCTGTAGGGTGAGGAAGTCTTGCAGCAAGCCAAGGGAAATGTGTTTTCCTATCCAGCTGTTGCTGAATGCAATAATTTGGGATCTCAGCTTTTAGTTTTGCACAAGAAATGGAATAGACAAACAATCAGGAATTTCTGGGTTGTTGCTAGGCAGCAGGTTATTGCTGCTTGGAAGAGCAGCCACGGCTGCCTGGTCCAACCAAGCTGCTTGGCTGGTGAGGATGGGTGGGTGCTGCTGGTCCCCAGCTCTGCTCCTTCTCCTTCAGGTGACATTCACAGCCCTAAAAAGCCTTGAGAACTCTGAAGTTTTTCATTTGCCCAGCCAGCATTGAAAAGATGCCCAAAGTTTAGGGGTTTGAGGGCTTTAACACTTAATCATCAGTTCCAAATATTTCTGTGCCTTGCATCTCTAGATTGAAAACTTGAGTGATTAAAAAGGAAAAGGCAATTACCAGTTATCTCTTGTTGAATCTGGTGATAAACCCAAAATCCACCATGCCCTGGTTTATGCTCATCTTACTGTGTTTTTGCTCTAATCTCTAGCATGATCTGTGTTTCTCAACCTGTTGCAATGGAATTCAGAAGGGCTAATTCCAAGATCAAACAGAGCCTGGCTGCATGGTAAAAGCATGCTAGGAATAGAGATTTGGTTTGTACTTTCCCTTCAGAAGCCAAGTGTAGGTAATATTTAACCAACCAAGAAGTTCTACCTGGTAGAATAATTACTGAGTTCAACTGCATGAATATTTGGATCAGTTAGAGTCAAGGCAAGTCAGTGGTAAGTGAAATTAGTGGAGTTGCACAGTGTTCTTAAATCATGCAAATACAGTTATTGACTTTGTGATCAAACTAGAAATTTAACCTTTTAGGGTTCACACTTACTCAAATCTTAGCTGTAGTGGGTTTTGCTACATTGATTTTTACTTTTTTTCTTCTCTTGGTTGGGACCTGTTTCAGCCACTATTATCAAGTAGTGTCTGATGTCTGTAACCACAGAAGCATAGACTGGTTTGGGTTGGAAGGGACTTCTCAAGGTCATCTACTCCAACCCCCTTGCAGCCAGCAGGGACATCTGCAACTAGAGCAGGTTGCTCAGAGCTCCAAACAACCTGTCTTGGAATGTTTCTAGGCATGGGACATCTACCACCTCTCTGGGTAACCTGGACAGTGTTTCATCATTCTCCCTGTGAAATCTTTTTTTTTTTTTTTTCCTTTTATCTAGTCTAAGTCTCCCTTTTCTAGATTCAAACCATCACCCCTTGTCCTGTCCCAACAGGACCTACTAAAAAAGTCTGTATTCATCTTTTTTATTGGCCCTTTAAGTGCTGCAAGGCTGCAGTAAGGTCTCCCTGGAGCCTTCTTTTCCCCAGGCTGAACAACCCCAACTCTCTCAGCCTGTCCTCATAGCAGAGAGGTTCCAGCCCTCAGATAATTTCTCTGGCCTCTTCTGGCCCTGCTCCCCCAGGTCCATGTCTGTGCTGTGGACTCCAGAACTGGCCCCAGCACTGCAGCTGAGGTCTCCCCAGAGCAGAAAAGGAGGACAGAATCCCCAACTTTGACCTGCTGGCCCCAATCCCAACAGTTAATGTGAAAGACTTCCCAGAAAGAAATAACATCCCAAGTATGACACAAAAAAGAAGAATGCTTCTGTTACACAAAAGTAACATGAAAAGCCTCTATTAAATCTGGCATGAGTGGTGCTCCCCTCAGTTGAGTTTCATTGTAGAAGTCATGCAGTGACAAATTTGGCTCATGTGAACATCCTGTTTCTTTGTTTTGGAAACAAAATTGGTTTGGTGTAGATGTGTGTTGGGATGGCTGCTTTGATGTCTTGACAAAAGCATCTGTACCCACAGCACACATCAAGTTCTGGAGCCACCAATGTATTAAGAATATTAAAAGGAGGGGGGAAAAAAAAGAAATATCAATGAAGCAAACAGCATTGTTAAGCAAAAGCATGATGGAAAATGCCTGCAGCAGGAGGTTTTAGGCAGCCATAAACCACATGCATAGTAGAAAGTGCATAGGTTTCCTCTTGTCCTCTCTGCAGTTTCTTCTCTTAAAAAAAAAAAAGCAGCAGATAAATGTAAGAAATATTGGCTTGCTGAGGCCAAACAATTACCTCTAGCTCTTAGCATGCACAAGCAGCTCTAGGCATATGGGCAGATTCTGGAATTGCTACCAGTTCAGGCTACCACCAGAATTTTTATGTCCAAACCCCATTTGTGCCATCAAATTCTGTGCATGTTATGACCTCCACATGCATCCACCTAATGGCACTAAAATAACTCTTCATAAATGTAATTTTTGGCTGCAGAATTGCTTTTCCTTTGTTTGCTTATGCATCTTTTTTTGTCATGTTTATTGTCACTTAATTTTCTGGCTACCTCAAACATTCTTGTACTTTCAGAGTGGTCACTAAAATGTGGCTGTCTCAGTTACATGCTGTGAAGGGAGCTCTGAGAGTGCTGGAGGTTCCCTTCCAATAGCTCCTTCTGGCTGGAATATTTCTGTTAGTTACATCTTTATTTTGGGAGTGCATTAGGGACTCAGCAGTCAGCAAGCCAAAAAATGGTCCAACAGGCACTAGTGGATCTTGGTGCAAGTATCTGAAGCAGGAAGAGTATTCAGAATGCCTTAAAATTAGAGAGAAGGTGACCCTGAAATATTGAGATGTTGATGTTGCTTGGGCTCACCTCCTTTCTTTGTCTCTACCTTTCACCCACCTCCTTTTCTGCACAAATTTCTGCCTCATCTAGTGTTTGTATTTAAATGTTTTATTCCAGTTTATCTAACCCAAAAATCAGTGCTACACATTTCTTCCATGGATCAGCATTCAGCTTGATTTTGGTTTTTCTCCTCTCCTGCCTCCTGTGCTCCTTCAGAGCCTCTCAGCCTTTCAGTTGCCATCCCTCTGCCTTTTTCCTCAGAGTTCCAAATGTCACCATCAAGACAAAACCCCTTCTGGTGGTTCCTCTGCAGATGTTGCTTCCAAAGCTGCTGAGATCTCCCAGGAGGACTTGTTTAAAAAAAAACCCAAATAACTTTTTGGTATCAACAGCTTTCCAAAATCATATGATAGCCAGCAACCAGGAACTTTGAGAAGACACCAAAGGTGACATCTCCTTTGTGCTGCCCCTTCCCTTGGTGTGAGGTTAGAGCACCTCATACAGGAATCAGAATGTGAAAGATTACCTAGAGGGGAGTCCTCTTCTCTAAGAAGAGTTTGGGGTTGCTGCTCATGCCCAATCTCTTACTGCTTCATGAAATCCTCTTAGATACTTCTGTTTATTTAGGAACTATTTCCCTATGTCCCAAAGTCCTGGTGGAATATGTGGACAATGTTGCATTGCTTTTATCAGTGCAAAGAGATGGGTGGAAGCCAATCTCACTAAAGTCAGGGGAACAATGGAACTTCAAGACCTTCATTGTTTGGCTCTTAAGCCTTTGGCTTGCTCCTTGTCTCCAGTTCTTCCTGTCCCTGCCACAGGAATAGGAAACCTGTGACATTTATAGCACCTCTTTCATTTCTGCAATGCATCTACTGAAGAAAAAATAATGAAAGAGAACAGGTTGGTTATTACACATTTATTTATTTATTATGGTCCATCACAGTTCTCCATGCCTTACAGATATCATTCCTTTTAATATCCTGGGTTTGAGCTTCCACTTTCCCTCCTACTGCCTTTTATAAAGGTCTTGGAAGAGATCAGGGAGCTCCAGCAACAGGCCATGTTATTGACACTGAAGAAACCAAACCTCTGTCACTTAAATCTTCCTGTCTGCTCCCATCTGGGCCCTTGGCTTGAGTGATGTCCTCACAGCTGGGCTTTGGCAGGTTGGCTGAGTTAGTCACTGCTTCTAGGGAAAAGCTTAAGGTGCCTAGAGAAACCAAGGAACAGGTTCACTTACATGCTACTGAAAATTGAAAACAAAAAAAAGGAAAATAAGAAATTAAACTCAGAGGAGAAAGGGAAAAAAAAACAAAAGAAGTGAAGAACTTAATTTTGTCACTGTGTGTGTGTGGTGCATATGTTGGGAGTGATTCCCTACTTTATTTTATTAGAAGATAAAGAATAGCAGCAATGCATAATGAAAACCCCATCTTTTTTCTCTTATGCATGGGTTTCAAGACATCATTTCTGTGCTTTTTCTAGCCCCCTGATGAACACCTTGCTTCTAATGGCACAGATAATGAGAGATTTATGACTTCTGGCTTTTTGATAGCAGACCAGAACACATTTGTCCATTCCATGGTGGATCCTGTAATCATCCCTGCAGGCAGCCAGCTACAGCTTCAAGGTGTGCAGGCAGGGAAAGATAATTCAGTTAACAAATCTCATGATGCTACTTGTAATAGAAGAAAATCCATCCTGACACCTCAAAACGAAGGAAAAAACCATTTCTCTGTTGTGTTTACATAATGAATCCTGTTCAGACTGAAACGATTTCAGGCTGTTTTGCTAACTCTGATTGGAAAATCTTCCCCCCAAAGCTGCTTTAAAACACTGTTATCTTTGTGCAACTGCCTTCAAGTACTTTCTTTAGTGGCAAAGTACTTGTTTGGATTGCTTTGGCTGTTTTCATGACAAGAAAGATGTCAAGTGAAGAGCTGGCAGCTGCTTTCTCTTCCTTTAAACCTGTATTTCTGTTTGACCTCTATTGTAAGTCGGGGCTTGCTACTTCTTAGAAGTTCAGCAAAGATGTTTTAACAGGGCTGATGTTCTCCCCTTCTGTCATCCTCTCTGGATGGGTAAGTGCAGTGTGGTTTCTTGCTGTGTTCAAGCTAGCAAGGTGGCATGATGAGCTCCTTAAGCACCTCAGTGAAAGCTGCTCTCTAGACTTCCATGAAGGAAGGCTGCTGAATGTCACATCCTGCAGAGCTAAAAATCAGGTCCATTTTCAGGAGACCACAAAAGGGTGGCTATGAAGATGTGCTCCATCTTCACCATCACCACTGCAACACCTCACCTCTTCCTCGAGCTTAACATCACTTTTGAAGGCTCAGGATAATGTCCTTGAAGGGTGGCAAGCCTATCCCTGCACCAAGGCTTTCTGGAGATGCATGGCTGTTTCCACCACCAAGCAAACACAGCATTGACAAGTAGATTCCCTATAAATCAATTTAATCTCACCAAGGACTTTATACTTAAGTGGGATTTTCAGAATTCATCTGTCTCTACTTTTAGTCCCAGGTCTGTGATCTTCAGCTTCATTGCTCACTTTTATTGTAGATGACAATAGGCTCTGCAGTTTTATGATGTTCTTTCTTTATGACACATGAAGAAGACCAGAAGATGTGGATTTGGTTCTAGTGTTCATTCTGACTTGCCTTTCATCTTAGCTGTATCTGTAATGTCTGGATGGTTTTAGTGGGTGACTCACTTCAGATCTGAAGAGGTGAATTATGATCTCTCCCAGCCTCTCCTGAGAAGAAGCATGGTGAATCTTTAATGATGACACATTTTTTTTTCCCTCCAGGCTTCCTCAGGTACTTGAATTAAAAAGGTCTCAGGGAAATTTCAACAAATCTAATGTTTTAAGCAGAATAAAGCATAAATTAATGCCCTCCAAGTTGATTTTAATGCTGTGGTTTATTGGCTGCAGGAATAACACACAGAAGGACAAAAAGGCTTATAGAAAGTTTTCTGCCATGCCAAAGACATTGTATTAGCTGAGTGGTTGCTCTGCTGCCTTACCCTGCAGCCAAGCCATTGATGTCCCAGATCCCATGTGGGTAATCTGAGCATCTTTGGTTCATCAGTACTGCTAACCTGGGGCTGCAAGGACCTTGGCTGCATTGGACCTGGGAGAGAGCCTGAGTCTCTGTGGGCATCTCTTAGATGATGGGCTAAGGATCAACAAAAAAGAAAGATTTTTGGCAAAGTGAAGAAGTTTTCCCCTTTTCATATAAGTGGATTTGTTCTGTGATGCTGTTTTATGGTGTTCTGAGGCTCCTGGAGCCTCCAGAGTTCATTTTGAGGTGATGCTGGTGGCTCAGAGAGGATGGCAGATCTGATCAGTGTGGAGTGAGCAGGGCTTGGAGAGGATCAAAAGTGCTGACATTTGTCAGCACAGGAATAGGAAATGAATGAAATATGCAACTTTCATGGCAGAAACTGGAGATGAGGCCAGGGCCAGTGGTCTAAAGTCATTCCAGCTCTGTCCAGTGTCACTCTGGTTGTCAACAAACCAACCTTTGCAGAGTTGCAGAACATTAGGGGTTGGGAGGGACCTCTGGAGATCATCTGGTCCAAGCTCCCTGTCAGAGCAGGTTCACCTAAATCAAGTTGCACAGGATGGCATCCAGGCAGGTTTGGAATGTCTCCAGAGACAGAGACTTCACCACCTCTCTGGGCAGCCTGGGCCAGTGCTCTGCTCCCTTCAAAGTAAAGCAGTTCTTCCTTATGTTTAGATGGAACTTCCTATGTTCCAGTTTGTGCCTGTTCCCTCTTGTCCTGTCACAGGGCACCACTTCCCAGTCTGACAGCCTAGATGTGTCTAGCAAAGACCAGATCCACTGCCAAAACAGCATTATCCATGCACTGTTTTCATCTGTGGCTCAAGCTTTGCACAAAACCTCAGCTGGCTCCAGACTCTGTTGTCCCTTGCACGCCAAACATTCAGGCTACGTGTTTTTCTCCACCACCTTCACCTTTGCAATCTCTCTGTGCTTTAGCAAGCTGATTTACAAGTACATCTTTTCTGAATCATTATCAGAACTGCTTGCCAGTTGGCCTGAGGCAGACATCCAGGCACTGGAGACTGGGAGAATCGGTTCCAGCTGCACTCCGTAATTAGGAAAACCCTGGTCTGCAGCCGGATGTCCAGATGCCTTGCCAAGGAGCATATCATTTGGTTCAACAAACAGTATTTGTGAGTGGGGGGGAGAGCAAGGAAGAAAGAAAGGAAGAGAGTGAAGATGTAATAAGACCAAGTTCATCTGCCAGCAATTGCTCCTCTATTCCTCATCGCATCGCCTGTTTGTAAGCCCGAGAGGTGGGTTCGTGGTGGGAAGAAGAAGGTCTGGGGAGGTTAAATAAATCCTTGGGATTTCAGCTCGGATAGAAATGAGTTTCTCATGCTCCCCACAGAGATGGAAAATACTTGCAATGCCATTTCTTTCATGCTTTCACACCAGGGAGAAGCTGAACTTTGCATTTCGTTGTGTAACGAGAGTTGCGGCGCAATGCGTTGTGTCAGCAATGAGAACAGGGATGAAAGCTCTGTATGGGACCCATCTCAGCTATAAACCCTTGTGCTCCCTGAATTGTCTTCATATCAAACACAGATTCAAGCTCTTATGAAAGGTTTGCTTGGGATTTCTTTTTGTCTTGTTTTATTTGGGGCTTGTTGTTTTGTAGTTGTTGTGTACTTTTAGTTTTCTTGTGACATGAATTAACAAGTGGGAAGCTTCCAAGAGTAGGTTTAATAACATCACAATAAATACCAGAGCTTTTGCCACCAGTGCCATTTAATCTATCTCAGCAACTACATTAAATAACTTGCCAAATGTTGAAGTGTTTTCCAACAGTAGGATTCCCATAGTATAAGAGAATGTGATTGAACAGGATATGGTACTAAATGCAAAGCAAAACTCCACTCTGGATGATTTAGCAAAGAAAACAAGTTATTTCCTCCTCTTCTTCTTCCCACTTCACTTCTTCCTACCTCTCCTGCTCCAGAAAAAGCTGATTTTTGAAGCTAGACAAGTAAGAATTAACAAATCTGTCCCAGCATCTGAGGGAAATTGGAAGGTCCTACCTGCTCATCAGTACTTTGATAAGAGCACCTTGCATTGTCTGTGTAATCTACAGTGTGGACTTTACAACTTGCTCCCCTTTGACCCTGTAGTACTCAGTCTTCCTGCTGAAAATTACATGTGAATGAAAGCCCTGAAAGGCCATCTGGCAACACATGCCTGTCTGGATCTGATTTATCTCCAGCCAGCCTTCTGGATTTCCTTTAGCACTGGTTGACATTCACAAGTTGATGTTCTCCTGTTGTAGCTTTCCAGCTCAATCTGAGACAACTGAGGTTTTCTTACTGTGAAGTGTTTGAAGAATCTATATGGAACTTAGTTGAAGTTGTCACTTTAATTACATACCTTTTTTATATCAAGCTTTTGGACTTTTGAGGTCTTGCCCTATCTCAAGCCAAGAATGTCTCTGTTATCTTTCTCTGTATGTTACTCTCTTTTTAGTTGTTTCAAAAAGTAAGGGAAGACAGCATATGGAGCAGCTCTTCACTGTGAAGGTATTCACATGTCATTCACTAGAGTACTGATGCACTGAAAATAACCTATTCATCAGGCTCACCCAGCAGTTCCCCCATCCCTCTGCTTGTGGATGCAGGTGGATTTTGGCCAATACCTCCTTCCAGCTGTGTACCACAACCAGAGTGAGGAGCAGGCTCCTCATCGCCCATTTTTAGTGTCAGCAGTGACCATGATCCAGGGCTAGATCAGGTTAACTGCATTTCCAGTTATTTCTGGACATTTATTTTCAGTTATTTCTGTGTTATTTCTTTGCCAAAACATGTGTAGTGGACCCTTTGCTCTGCCTATTTGGTGGATTTGCTTCTTTCCATACTGTGGCTAATAAGTCCAGCTGTTTTCTCTGCTGCTGAGGACTTTCTGTTGCTCAGTGACAAAAGCAAACCTTGTTTTTTCATGCCAGCTATGGATATATATGATGGCACTGGCATCTCAGAGCTGTGCCAGTCACATATCAAAGTATCCTTTAGTATAGTTTATTAAAGCAGAAGGTTCCTGTTTGTGCTTTGTGATTGCTCTTCTGTGGTGGGACTCAAGGAGATCTCTTGATGGGGGATAGATCTGCAGCCTTCTCCCTCTTCCCCTTCTGCTCCTTAGCTGCATCCATGAAGCTTTCTATGGTGGATATGCTTTAATGAACACTTCTTAGAGTGGAACTGATTTGTATCCCCTTATTCAAATAACATAACATGTAAACTGAGATTCTGCTTACCAAAAACTTAGCAACTTCTGTGGCAGGATGCCTAAGTGAAAGAGAAAGATACACAAAGTCTTAGCAGTGGTGTGACTTGTTGCTCTAAAGCCACAGCCAGTAACCTCAAGAGATTTCAGCCCAGAGATTTTGTGAAAGTTAATAGAAAGTAAGGTAATTTCTGGCAAAAAAAAAAAGGCTAGGCAGCAGATGCAATGCAGCCCTGCAAGAGCCCAGACTCTGTGTTACATGGAAATGAGCTCTGTGTAAAGAGCTGCAGACAGGTTAAGGCTCACACAAAAGAGAAGATGTGAAAATAGGAGCCTGATGTACTGATGTAATAGCAAGCACTGAACTAAAAAAAAGTTATGATGTAATAGAATATGTGAAAGTGATTTAAAAATGCTGCACTTTCCTTCAAGGTGAAGGGGACTTAGTTCAAATGAACTCAGACTGGGAGAATCCAGCCCATTACTGTGCTCCTTTGTGCTCCCAGTTCTGCAGACTACACAGAAGTGGTGTGTGTTGAAATCCACATTTCCCATCCTCCCCAATTCCTCCACCCTCATGCCTGAAGCCATGGAAATCAAAAGCAGAGCTAACCAAGTTTTGGATCAGCCCTGAACACATTGTGAGACTGTCCACAAACACATCTTTGCAACAGGATCCCAGGGATGTTCCAAGCCTCTCCTGGGAAGAGGGAGAAATAAGATCTTTCTGATAACCACACAGAATCACAGAACATCCTGATTTGGAAGGGATCCACAAGGATCATCAAGTCCAGCTCCTATCTGGGCACAGGACAACCCCAAAGTCACACTATGTGCTTAAATGCATTGTCCAAGTGCTTCTTAAAGTCCATGAGAGCTGGTGCCGTGACAGCCTCCCTGGGGAGCCTGTTCCAATGTTCCACCACTCTCTGGGTGAAGAACATCTTCCTAACATCCAACCTGACCCTCCCCCAGCACAGTTGCATGCTGTTCCCCTGGGTCCTGTCACTGGTCACCAGAGAGAAGAGGTCAGCACCCACCCCTCCCTCCCTGGTGAGGAAGTTCTAAACTCCCATGAGGTCTCCCCCCAGTCTCCTCTTCTCCAGGCTGAACAGACCAAGAGATTTCAGCCTTTCCTCATAAGTCTTCCCCTCCATGCCCTTCTCCATCTTTGTGTCCTTCCTCTGGACCCTCTCCAACAGCTTCATGTCCCTCCTGTATTGTGTGTAACCAGATCCCAGGACAATCAGATCATTTCCAGTAGCTCTTTCCCTCCTGCTTGCACTCCATGTAAACCCACATTTCCTAACTCCTCTCCTCCAGGACACTGAAAATAATGTTCTTTACTCTGTGTTTCCTCCCCAGGAGTGACACAAGAGTCATGGGGCACTGATGCTCAGAGGACATGCATGGGCCTTCAGCAGGAGAGAGCTGCCAAGAGAAAATCAAGCTCTACCAAGGTAAAATAAATAAACTGTGTTTAGATAGCAGTCAGCAGAATGCATTCAGGTCTAAAAAACAATCCCTGATTGCTGAGCAGTGTATTTGGACTTGGTTTTGTTTAGTTAGGCTTAGCTTAGGCAGCAGAACAGCCAAACAAAATGATGGCTACATATTGTGCTTTTGTTGAGGGGGAAGAAAGCTGCATGTGTTGGGGGGGGAAGAGAGGGAGTAGTTAGGAATACCCCAGGAGACTAAATCAAGTGGTATCTCAAATATCAGTACACTCTGTCTCAGATGTTCTCAAGACAAAGCCTGAGGTTTTCAACTGACCAGAACTGCAGAGGCAGTGAAGCTTGAAAGCTCTCAGTGAGCTTGGGATCAGCTGGTCAAACCTCAAAGATCCACTTCTTCACTCAAGGTCGGGAGGAGGAAAGAAAACATATACTCAAACAGAAAAAGGAAAAGTGAATGATTTAAAATATTGATGCATGAGTTTGAAGTTCATCAGGAGCATTTTTGTCATGCCTTTGGACTCTTGCAGGATGTCTCCATCTGTTGCAGCCCTTAACAAAAGAAATAAATGTCAGATTAACTATTGGAGCATGAGAGATATATCCAAAGTAAAGCATTTCTAGGACTGTTCTTTGGTGCCCTGTAGGAGCCTTGGGGAAGTTGACAGTTTTGGAAGGTGTGCAAAAGGCTTTAACCTGTAGGTAGAAGTACATGTAGTGCAGAAAATATGAGGCAAATGTTGTTACCAACCATGAAAGAAACAAAGAAGGAAGAATTTGCTTTCCCTGGGGCTGTGAAATTACTGAATTGTCAAAACCATGGGCAGCTGGTTTAAAGAGCTGATAAAATTGACTTGAGGATTCACCTCATTAATAACCTCATGAGCTACCTCTGCTATTTGGGTTCCCAAATTGGCCTTCCCAAGAGTTACAAAGGTCCTAGGTGTTTGTGTTGTTTCCAAGGATGGAGAACAGGAGCACAGGAATGATTTTCCCCTGTGGGCTTTGGTGCAGTGTCCCAAGTCTGGCACCCAAGACCTCAGAAGAGGGTGACCATGGTACCTGGAAGGTCCCAACTCTGTCACTTGCATAGTCATCCTTGAGGAAGAAAAAGATGTTTTGTGAAACTCTTGCCAAGTATTGGCCTTGATTGTCAGGTGATATCATCACCATCCCTGGATGTATTTAAAAGACATGTAGATGTGGTGCTGAGGGAGATGGTGTAGTGGTGACCTGGCATTGCTGGGATAATGGTTGGACTTGATGATCTCAAAGGTCTCTTTTGACCAAAATGATTCTATTCTATGATGGTGGATATCCAGATATGACTGAGATGAATTCATAACAACCAGGAGCAGTACAGCTAGCAAGTGACACCTAAACTTCCAATCAGCTTGGATCAGTTTTCATTATGAAGCTAATCTTCAGATTTTGTCTGCTAATTCAGTGTGGGGGGTTTTTTTGTTGTTTTTATCTTTTTTTTTCCTATTAGGATCAGGAGATCTAGGAACACAGGGCAGGAGCAATCAAATCAGGCAATTTACAGCAGCAATGAGATCAGGCCAGCTGCTTTATTGCATGTGACTTATGTGACCAGCCGTGTGGAAATAATAATAGCAGGAGATGTTAAGCTCAGGTTTACTCTCTGTCAGGCAGCTCTAATGTAAAAGCACCTCCTTTGTCACATTGAGTGAAGTAATGTATGGTCTATCAAGATAGATGTTAACTGTCATGGTTGGAAAAATGAGTCTAGGTCACTGCCCATCAATCTTGGGCATATGTGGGGTTTTTATCCCTGATAGGTGCCACCAAGTAATCATAAGCAAGAGGGAACTAATGAATGAAAATATTACTGAGAGGCCTTACAGTTAATTATAGCATGTTTATAGGAGGGAGCATGGAAAAGTTTTTCCATGCCCATAAGTGGTGAGGTCGTAGAGTAGACACAACCCTGGTGCCCACATGTCCTCTGCAGCATGTGATGGCACAGGTGGACCTTCAGGCTAATGATCCATGGTATATTTAAATGCATTTGAAGTTCCAGCAGACCATCATGACAGAGCAGTTTAGAGTCTGAAACTGCCTTTTGCCTTTGTCCATTTGGAAGCACACAAGGCAGCCCTGAATCCCAGCTGTGATGATGGATAAAACACTGATTACAATACTATAGAACACACATTATTCATTTTAATATTTATTTCCTTTTTGCACCAGAGTGATAAAGGTTTTCATTGAACAATTCAGAGCTGATTTCAAGAGCTTGTAGTTTTAAATGACAATGAAGTGAGTATGAATAGAAAGTTAACAGGAAATCTGGAACAGAAGTGCCTGGTGTGCTAGACAGTAGATGAGAAATGGCTCCATCCATTATGATAGAGTATGTTGATAACCTGAATCTTTCCATTTGCAGGGATCTCTGTCATCACAAAATACCACCTTGATTTCACCATTAGTCATTTCACAGATGATTGATGAGAAGAAAGCAAAAGCAAATTGGTCTGCTTTGCCTAGACAGCCCATGATCCCCCAGCCCAGCATCTACCCCACGAAGCAATCCTTGGCTAACCATGGTTCAGTCAACCTTCCCAGAGCACTTGTGGTCCTTCCCAGCAGATTAGAAATTCAGGCCTCTTTAGGTGACACCACATCTCCATCAGACTCTCCCATCACAGAGGAAAACCAGCATCAAAAGCAGCAGAAAGGGTTTGCCTTCATAACTGTTACAGCCAGACGTGTGGCTGTGGGATCCAGTGGCTCAGAAAGTGGACCTGGAGCTGTACAAGAACCCAGGGTCGTGTCCCTCACCTCAAGCAAAGTCCCTGCTGCCCTCCACTGCTGGCCTCCACCAAACCAACATGTCTCTCCATGCTCACAATCAGCACCAAAGTGGCTTTTTGACCCTGGCAACAAGGAGAATGGCATAAGTCTTCAAAGCAGAGATGGGAGAGAGAAAGTACCACCTTCATTCACCTCATGTGTCCACCTCCAGGTTTCTCAGCACTGTCCAAACACCATCTATTATTTAGACAAGTCACTCAACATCTGCCTTGACCAACCTCGAATGAAATGCCAAAAAACTCATAGATCAGCCTTGTCCTTCAAAATCAAGTGCAGTTCAGCTAGATTAACAGCAGATGGAGTAGATGGCATAGCTAATGGAGAGCCAGTAGATCAAACAAAGCTCCTAGGACAAAGCAAGACTCCACACAAATCCAAGTTGAGGGCAGACCTAACACTTAACAAAGAGAAAACAAATGAAGGCTGTTTGGGTAGTGAACACCCTTTGCAAAACCTCTTTGTCTCTCAACTTCCAGCATTTGGGGGTATACCCAGAAGACCTCATCAAGTTGTAACATCAAAGAAAGATGATGCTAAGCAGGCTGGCAGCTATCACCCTCCACTTTCTCTCCAGCTGCCTAAGTCAAGGGAAGAGACAGGTAAGTAATTTCCATAAACCTCAGCCTGGTGGAGCAGAAGTTGGGGTTGGAACAGCCCCACCACAATGATTTTCTGTGAGCAGATAATAGTAGTCCTTGCTGCTGCAAAGGCACTGTGAGTCAGAGCACAGCCCAGCCATCTTCAGTTCCAGAAGTACCATGAATACATTTGCCATGCTACTGATGCATGTGGCTCATTAGATGACAAAGAAAACTCTGCCTGGTTTTGGTGGTAAAACCTCTATTTTTTTAACCATTTATAACTGTCATTTTTTTCTTTTCTCCCAGCAACATGCAAGCCCTTAGCTCCTGAAAATAATTACCTCTTTCTTTGTATGAGGACTGAATTTTGAGGTGTGAGATTAAGGAGATGGCTGCACTGAGCTGGAGTTTGTACCTCCTTGCAATTAAAAATGCTCTTGCCTTTGGCTTTTATTTAGAAGGCTCTAGCAATAAGCCCAGACTTTCATAACTTATGGCTCCAGGTAAATGGTTTGCAAATCTTTAATCCATTAGTTTCTAACATCTCCAAGCATCTTGCAGACATTAAATTTTCTTTGCAACGTTGCTCTCAGGGAAGCAAAAGGTGCCCAAGGGGATTGCTTCGTGCCCTCAATGCTAGGGCTTCAGCTGCCCTGGGCTGGAGCAGCTATTTCACAGTGCACTTGAACAACCAGTGTTTATTGACTCTCCAGGAAAGGGGCATGGATGGGAAGAATGTCAATGAGTGAGTCTGGTTTTTACCAAAAGCACTAAGGTTGAAGTATAACCCCTGTACATCCTGTGACCTTGGGCTACAGTTAATTGCAATGACTCTGTTCTTACATGGCTTTTTTTGATCTGAAGGTCAGTATATGAACATAAGTTGCTTCCTGAGATTCATTTGTATCAACTCTGCCCTAGTGAGGCCACATCTGGAGTCCTAGGTCCAGCTGTGGGTTCCTCAGTTCAAGACAGACAAGAAACCACTGGAGAGAGTCCAGCAGAGGTTGGGAAGATGCTTTGGAATTCACTGCATACCATCCTGCTCTCAAATAACAATGTCCTCCTGACACTTCCATAGGAAGTACCTTGCATTCAAGGCTTTGTTCAATGCCATCTAAGGTCTCTCTGGCCTACAGCATAGAAACAAGGATGAGAATAATATAGAATCATAGAATGGGTTGGGTTAGAAAGGACCTTGATATTGAGCCTTCTGTGGGCTTGGGGATACAGTGGTGGCCATGGAAGCATCACTTTCACTAGAAGTGATTAGAAAGTGAAATAAGACACTGCTCATGGTTCCACAGTGTTACTGGAAAGAGGAAACAAGGGAGGTAACCAGCTGAGAAACACTAGGCTTTGAAACATGACTTCCACCATTTGTGTACACCAGAATGCAGGTGTAAATAAACATGGGAAGTGCTACCTTTTTAACTGCTTCCACCTTTTGTGGAAGCAATAGTGTAGAATGCAAAGTTATAGACTTCTCCTGGTCAGCCCCTTTGTGATATAGAAGAAGGTGTTTATCAGCACATTCCAACTTTCCTGTGTGAAATCTATAGAAACAGCCAGAAAGAAATGCTGCAGAGCAGCAGCCTTGTTCACCAGGCTCCCCAAAGCAGTGAGCTCTTGTGTGTAGCCACCAGCCACTAAATGATACAAATCATAAGGTGCTGAGTTTAAATACATGAGCTATCTCCATTGCTCATTAAAATGAAAGGCAATTGCTAGCATTTTAACTTGGGAGAAAAGGGGAAAATGAGTTCCTTTCAGTTCCCAAAATGGGTGAAGTGTGGGAGAGAAGTGATCTCTTTGATCCTATAGTCCATTCTGCTGCAAATCTGGTCCAGTCCCACAGCCTGTTATGAGTTGTGGGGTTTTGCCTCCCCCCCAGACTACTTTTAATTACCTAAAGAAAGCTCTAATGGGACACTGTTGCCTTCCTGTTTTTCACAGAATTATAGAATGGTTTGGGTTGGAAGGGACCTTTCAAGGTCATCTAGTCCAACCCCCCTGCAGTCACCAGAGACATCTGCAACTCAGTCAGGTTGCTCAGAGCCCTAACTAACCTGACCTAGAATGGTTCCAGGGATGAGACATCTCCCACCTCTCTGGGCAACCTGGGACAGGCTCTCACCACCCTCAGCATCAGAGATTTCTTCCTTGTATCTAATCTAAATCTCCTTGTAGCTTCAAACCATCACCCTTGTCCTGTCTCAACAGCCCCTGCCAACCCCCTGACACCCACCCTTTACATATTTAAAAGCATAAATAGGTCATCCCTCAGTCTCCTCCAAGCTGAAGTCTTTGGTCTTCTCTATGCTCATCCAATGAAATGTCTGTGAACTGAAATGTTGAAAAGGGAGGAACTCACAAAGAAAGGAGAGTGAACATTTTTTAACACCCTGTTCATCCTTTAACCTGGTTCTGGATTGAGGAACTGCAGAGAGTGCTTTGTCCATCACATTGCTGATGATCCAGAAAGTTGGAGTTTATATTCCTTTGCAGCTGTAGGCAATAGCTTCCTGCCAGCAGAAATACAAGTGGTAATAACATCACCATGGCAAAAAAAAAAGTAGAGAAAAATGACTTTCAAGGTTAGACTTTTCTAGATGAAATCTGTAAATCTTGTTTCCAGGATGTACAGGCTGCCCTGTTAGGATCTGAAGTGGAAAGAACACCCAAATATCTCCCTGCTTTACAGGTACTGGGGCCAGGTTTGCTATTTCCTACAGGGCTGTTCTGAACCATGAACCCTTTGGAATGTCTTTATTTCTAATTTTTCATGTGGCTTCACTAAAGTTCTGATGACTCTACTTAGAGTATTACTCATCCTATTTCATGGTCACATCCAAGTATTCAAGACTTGGCTTCCCATGGAGCTGGATAACCTGATCTAAGGGCCTGCTTTCAGCAGGAGGTTGGTCCAGGTAACCTCCAGAGGTAGAGATTTCCACAATGTGCCACATCTGAAAAGGTTATTTTAGGAATATTAATGAAATGTAACTCTTGGGCTATGCCCATGGATGGTAATTATACTTAGAGATCCAAGCCTCTCAGACTGAGTCAGTGTTCAAAGCTATGTTTCACACTATAGCATCCCCAGGATGGAATATGAGCTTGTGATTTCACTGCTATGGACTGGATCTTTTACTGGCTCTGCTGCTTTGGGTACTTTACTTCCATTATCTGGCAAGCAATTGGACTGGAAGTGCTGGAAAATCCATGTTGCATGTGAAGTCAGACTGGAAGTGTGGGAGGACATAGAGTCAGAGGACATAAATGTATTTAACTAGTGGGCAGCATTGAAATGCTTTGGTCAGCTTCAAGAACAGCTACCTGTTAGTGTGAAATGACTCTCTGAGAGCCACATGACCCACCTCAGAGATATGACCAAGGGTCACCAGTGGCCAAGCTCCATGAGGTCCTTGTCAGAGGTGATTGATGTGCATCACCCTGCCTTCAGTCATGGCTTTTAACAAGCTGGCAGAACTTGCTAACTCTGCTTTTAAGGGAGTGCTGCAATTTCCTTTACTGTGATGTCTCATAAACACATGGTAAGTTAAAAATGAAAAGATTAGTCTTGTTTCTGCCTAGGACAGGAGCAGTTTTAATGTTAATTTCTCTCCTACTTTTCATGAAGAACATATTCCACATGAATATCTAGTTTCCCATCTATCATTTACAATCTATTACCTACTGACCTCTATGCTGGGCTAATAAAAAGGAGGAAAGAGAAGAAAATGGGACAACTTTAAATTCACTTTGACCTCTTGATTAAACAATACCCTCACTTTACTATGAAAGATTATAAATGCCAACATCTATATTGCTCTGTTCAAGCTCAGATAGGTGTAAATGCTTTGATGCCTGAGCACCTTCACACACCTCAACTACATCAGAAAGTGTAAGAATTTGGACTGTGTTTTAGTTTTGCTTTGGTTGTCATGCCCCAAACTGGGCAGGATGCTCAAGGATGGTGTGGGGAGATGACAAAAGGGCATCTCATGAACCACCTACTTGTGTAAACTACCTCAAAGTAGGGGAATCAGGATTATGAGGTATGCATGAGTCAGCAATGGAATATGTGCCTATGATGTGTGGTGGTGGTTGTGATGTGGGTGGCAGTAGGTGCAGGCACTGGGAGCCACCCCCAGTATGGGGTGTGTCTGGGGGCACTGCTCTTCCATTGAAGAGCATTCATCTCTTCCTAGAGAACCTGAGAATGAAGCACTGGAGAAGGGGAAAGACACATCCACATGGCTGAACAAGGCAGATGAGAGAGCTGGTACTGTACTTGCTTATACTTTTTCCCCTAAGAGAAAGTCAGGTGACTTGAAAGCATCATTTCCTTAATTAAAGCAACCCAAGACTGGAAAACTGAGATGGGATCTGGGCTTTTGGGGTGTTGAGTGGCTCCAGGTGATTATGGGCTTCTGTTTCCTTCTTTAGAGTTTTATTAACAAGTGCTGAAGCCAGAAGCATCTTCTGTAAGGAAAGAAAAACCAGACTTTAATTTGTTTCAGGAGCTATTTTAATTTTCATATGTAGTGTCTCTCTATATAGCTGTACACACACTCTTGTACTGGAGTAAAATCCAAATAGTTAGTGCTATAGGATTTTGATATGCTGCTACCTGCAAAGCAAAAAGAAAAAAAAATGGTTTTGTTTTAAATACTCATTGGATTTTGAGACATTTGTACACCAAGAAAATATTTAGAGGTGACCTTCAAGCTAATATATACTCACAGCAATCAGGATGGGCTGATGTAGGCAATCTTAAGACTGAAGATATCTGATAGAATTCACTTTTAGTTTTTAAATAGTGTTCAAAATGTTGCCATGAATGAATGTGGCTGTTCTCATCTCATCTCCTATTTATGGGCAAGTCACCACTCAATACCCAGAGTCCTGCATGGGGAAAATAATATATATGTACATAGATATATACACACACACACACACACAAACAAGGTATAATTAGACAAAAGCTGTTCCTTCCAATATGGAATTTATTGTGTAGAAACTTGAGCAGCTCCAGCTGATGCTAGTTAACTCTCCAGCCTGAGAACTTTGCAGCAGTGGAGCTGGTGAGGACAGGAGAAATGTGAAATATGGCACAGAGGATTTCACTTTAGCTTGCACCTGCTAAGCATGAGGAGCCAAATCTTCAGCTGATGTCAACCAATAGGAATATCTGCCTTCAGAGGAGTGACAGTGATTTACAGCAGCTGAGAATCTGGCCAGGGACCTTACTGACTTGGCATTATGGCCGTAGCAGCTGGTGCTGACTTGTTAAGAACAAAGGAGCACATGCCAAAAGAGCCCATTAAAAGGAGCTCCTTTGATGTTTCACTTCATCTGGTACACATTTAAAATGGAGGAGGCTGTCAGTTTTCCTTAGTCTAGACATTTGGTGTCGTTGGGGTGGTGTGACACTGCAGTGTGACCTTCCTGTTACTGTATCAGATGCTGAGAAATGGAGAGCTCAGCCCTTAACAGATGTTGAAAACTCAGAGAGGCATTGGCAGTCCTTAGTTACTCATGAATGTGGATGATGCTGTTCCAGCCTTCAAGACAGATCCCAACCTCTGTGATGGGCAACAGGAGTTGCCTCTTCTTGGAGCTTTTAAATTCAATTTTGGAAGGCTGAGGGTGCTTCCTCTTCTCTAGAGGAGTCTCTCATGTTTGTGGAGTACCAAGCTCTTGAGCTTTGCTCTTTGTCTCAGATGCCTGCTGCCAGTTTCCCCATCACCTGGAGTGATTAAAGAAGGACTGATGACCTTCACTGGGTCATAGAGTCATAGAATGTGCTGAGTTGGAAGGTGCCCACAGGGATCATTGAGTCCAACTCCTGTCTCTGCACAAGACAACCCCAAAAATCACACCAGGTGTCTAAGAGAATTGTCCAGATGTTTCTTGAACTCTGTCAGGTTTGGTGCTGTGTCTGCATCCCTGGGGAGCCTGTTCCTATGCTCCACCACCCTCTTGGCTGAAGAACCTTTTCCTAATAGCCAACCTAAACCTCTCCTGGCACAGCTTCATAACATTCCCTCAGGTGCTATCACTGGTCACCAGAAAGAAGAGATAAGCTCCTGCCCAGCTGCTTCCCTTTGTCAGGAGCTAATAGACCACAACCAGGTCTCTCCTCAGTCTCCTCTCCAGGCTGAACAAGCCAAGTGACTGCAGCTGCTCCTCATATGACTTCCCCTCTAGAGGAGGCAAGGGATCAGTGTTGAGTGGTGTTTCTTCTTACCCCACTTACTTAGAAAAACTATGGAACTCAGAAGAGCAGTGTGGTCTTCTGCCCTGTGATATGGATGCATAGCTAGCCTTGGAGATCATAGGCAACAGAGGTAAGCAAGAGATTGAGATAATACTCAAGGCTGTATAAGCCAAAGCTCCTCCCAGCCTGGTTTTCAATCATGGCCTTGGTGGCTTCTGTGACCTACTGTAGGGAATCCTGCTCTGCCAGGGAGCTTGGACTAGATGATCTTCTGAGGTCCCTTCCAACCCCTGACATTCTGTGGTTGTGTGACTTGGTGACCCTGCTATGTCACAGAGACCCTGGCTGCAATTAAAGTACTCCAGTCTTCCTGTGGAGCTATCTGTGCTTTCACAGTGTCTCTGTGCTTTTAGGCACCAAGCAGTCAATGGATGGTTGAGGAGATGGTTGTTCTTTCTTGGGTCTCTGTTATAGTTTGGGGTTTGTGGGGTTTTTTTGTGAAGGTTTTTGTTTGCTTGTTGGTTTATTTTCATCTGTTTAAGGGCATGGCTATAAAATGGAGTTGAAGGAGCTCCTCACCTTCAGGAAATGCCCTTTGCAGATTAAAAGCTCAGTTTTATACCATGGGGCATAGAAACAAACCTGTTGGATAGAAAGGCTCTCATTTCCCCAGAAGGCTGTCTGACCCATTAATGATGTTGTAGACAGTACTTTTATGAGTGAAACTCCTAAACTAAAATGATTTTCCCAAAGATGATCATAGTGTCTACTGAAGATCCAAAGTTCAGCTCTCCTTGCTTTGGCCTGTGAAAGTTCATTGGTTTTCCCCTGTTTTCTAGCTAGTTGAGGGTGGACATTTCTATCTTGAGTTGTCAGAGCTAGTAAAAATGTGAGCCAATTTGAAGGGAAAGCCTCTGGAGGAGGCAAGTCACTCGTTAGCGCTCGGGACAAGCGGTGGAGAGCTGAATACTAGAATCATTAGAGTAATGATTAGAGAGAAAGAGATGGAATATGTGGATTCAGTGACTGCATTATGCCATGGGAGTAAAAGGGTCTCATTTTCTCCTTATTCACACTTGGTTTAAACTGGGAGAAACTCTTCTGCAGGCTGTGAAATGAGTACTTGGCTCAGTCTGGCTGCAGTAAATTATCAGAAAGAGCTGAACAAATAGGTGTCTTTGACATGATGAGAATACCAAGTGGTTGATACATTTCTTACCCTGCAAATCACCATTTAAATGTTCTGAATCATCCTGAACAGTTTTTTTTTTTAAGTCACACTGCATCAGATTACTCCTTGAGTCACCACAATAGTGCCTGATAGCTTCTAGCATGACAGCCATGAAATGCAAACATGGATTATCTAACTCTGAGGTTTGTGTTTATGTGGATGTTATAGAGAATGGCTCAAAAGTATGGCAGCAGATTTCCAAGTATTTTCAAGAACCACTTCATGGTTCTTAATATCAGCAGAGATGCTCTCAGTCTAAGGACCAGTTGCCTGGGAATATTGGAGTTGTTAAAGACATGGCTTTGGTATACTGTGACCAAAAATGCATGATAACAAAAAGAAAGAGGATTTGAGGCATGGCTCTAAAATCTAAGACTGATTCTCTTCAAGGAGAAAAGAATTACCAAGTGCTTGACCAACCTCCATAGTATGAAAGGTTCAATGAAAAAAAAAAAAAGAGTATTTTTCTTTTACCCTGCCCCAGCACATAGGGAAATCAAGGGGAATAATGTTAGCAAGATAGACAAACACAATTGTTGACCAGCTGGGTATTGGGAACTCATTGGTGCAAGCAGTCAAATCAAATCATGGGGGTGGGTGACTTCATGATCACTCAAATCTTCTGCAATAAGAATACACTCTGATGATTCAGAATGTAAGATGATCTCCTGCAGGTGCCAGGCAGGAACATTCCCTTTTTGCTGGTGCAGTCACTGCAGATGATGTTCTTGTTCCACCAAGCCTCCCCATGGACACATGGAGCTGGTGTGTCACATCCTGTCCTGAGCAGCATGTTGCTACCCATTAGCTCCCTGAAAGTAGTAGTATTCCCTTATTTAACACCCAGAGAGAAGCATAAATTAATTATTTACAAAGTGTTTTGAGAAAATAATTTGGCAGTCACCACAGAGAGACTTACTGTTAGGTGCTGTTGAGCAGCTGCATTATGGGACTGCTTGCTCTGAAGCCAAGTGTTGGACTAGACTAATTTTTGCCAAAAGCCTTCTGTAAACAAGCTGTTTCTCCCCTCCAGGAGGCTCTTCCTACTTTGGACTGATTAGATGTTTGAAGAGTAATAGTTCTTGGGTACACTTGATAAGCTTTCTCTTTAAAATGATGGCAACATTCTCCAGTCAAATATTAGCTTTTGCAAAAAGAAAGGATCTTCCTCCTGGGAAATGTGTCCACAGCTGTCAAAGTCATCTAAAAAACCCTCCAAAAAACCCAAATAAAACCAGAAAAGCTAGCTAAGTTAAAAAAAAAGAAACCAGCCTGGTTTTGGTTAGAGATAATGTTTTAATCTAGACTCTTAGCTTGAGGTGTTACTGATATAGCTGAGATAATTAAGCCATATCCTCACCAGACAGGACTGCGTAAAGCATTAGAAAAGGTACAATGACATGTTCATCAGGAGTAACTGACTGATTCTGGTGGTTTGAGCTTGCAGATATGCCTTGACAACTCTAGGCATGGAGCTGAGGAGGTGGCCTAGCCCTGTTTTTAAGGATCCAGCCCCAGGTTTTTATTGAGAGGTAAATCCAAGACCTTGTTACGCTTTACATTTTGATTAGGGAGCATGAGAAGAGCTGTGCTGCTGTTAGGATTGTTTGCAATTCAGATTGTTCCCGTGGATGCTAATGCTGAGCAGCAGCTGACACTGCAAACAAGTCATCTGACAAGCATCAGAAGGCAGTTAGAGACATAGGTCTTGGTGCTGTTCAGCAGAAATTTCAGTGAAAACATCTGAATTTTGTAGTGGTCCTTGCTGACTGCAGCTTGTTGACTGATTAGAAGTGATGTCTTCTCCTTGGCAGTGATCTGAACAATAAATTATCTGTCCTATCTTCCATCCCTTGACAAACACTGAAATAACTAATAATACTGTCATTGCTCTCAATGTTTCCATTTTTCTGTGTTAGCAGGCTGTGGAGATGATGCAGTCTGTTTACTTATATCTAAGATTGTATGGCTTAGGAGTGGTAATACTTGATTCATGATAGGAATTGAGCCATCAGTCTTTGTCATCAGGAGGCTGGAGTCTTGGTTGGGGAAATGGATCACTGCTTGCCTGCTTGAGGAGTGAAAAGCAAGTAGATGTGATGCTGAGGGACGTGGTTTAATGGTGACCTGGCAGTGTTGGTCTTGATGATCTTAAATAGCTCTTCCAACCTAAATGATTCTCTGAGTCTCTGATTCTATGTGTGGGTTCTGGACAACCTACACTTACATATATCTGGATCTAAAAACTGAAGAATGGCAAAATTTCTTACATTTAAGGAGACTTAATTGCTTCTCCTCTTTGCTTGGGGCATTGGCAGCGTTAGCTGCCATCACAGAGGTTTGGGAGAACTCCACAGCCCAGGGCATGGAGGTTTTATTAAATTAAAAAGAGGGAAAAAAAGCAGCAAGTGGTCTGGAATAGAAAATCCTACCTACAGTGGTGATGTCTGACCACATCAGTGACACACAGTGAATCAATGCTGCGTGTCAGGCTTTCTTGGTGGTCACGGAGGATTTGTGGTTCTGTGCATCCGTTAGGATGAGCTTTGGCCACTTTCAAAGCAGCAGCAATTTTGTCCTGAATCCATCAAAACTCCACCCTGGAAAGCTGGGAAGAGTGGTACACAAGAGGATGAAAAGCTGCATTATCCTGCTCTCAAGTGAAAAGGAAAGGACAAAAAAATAAGTACTAATAAGGGAGAAGGCTATGTATGGCTGAATTGTCCATGGCTGAAGGAAAGGCAAGTTTAACCTGTGGCAATGCAGGGTCACTTCCTGTTAGCAAAACCCCCTGAAGGGAGAGGGAGGGAAATGTAAAAAGATACTTTACAGTAAAACAATATACTTATTTTACTGGGAGATCAAGAATTTTTTTTCCTGGAAACAAAAAAAAAGAGAGCTTTTGAAAAGCAACCCCTGGTTTTACAGCATATTTTTAACTCCTCCAATATTAGATACTTTTCCCTAAGTCCTTCTTTAAAAGTTGAACTGTTGTCTTTTTCTTTCTTCTATAAGGTAAAACCTCCCTTTCTCCAAATGTAATTATTATTTTATTCCTTCATTCTTTTTTTTTTTGTTCTCCTATGAGCAGCTGGAGTTTTACAACCAGGATCTATATTTGCTGCCTTTTATTAATGGAGTCATTCAGCTTTCTGTTTCTTCAAGTTCTGTTCTCCTGTATCTCCCAAAGCATTACACTTGCATGTCTTTGTGCATTAGTTTTAAAGTCTTTCTTCAGCTGGGATAATAGAAAAAACATATCTTGCTAGTCATCCAGTTGCAATTCTAGCTATTCTCTAAGGGACAGATATATTTCCAGTTTGGTGTGTGGGGATTTAGATATACAATTCCAGATAGTCTTAATGAGAGTAACAGTCCTAATTCCCCACACAGTACATTAAAAAGGGATCCAGAAGGTACAGAGTGAAACTCTGTGATCTTACCTTTAAGTACCTTTGCCTTTTTCCTTTTTTTTTTTCCTTTTCTTTTCTTTTTTGTTCTTTTTCTCCTGGAATCTCATTTGCCTCTGCACTCATTAGTGAAGGTGATTGACAATTGCTTTGAGGATGAGGGAGCTGATCTTTGGAGCCCAAGTCTGGTTTGCTTTGCAGGCTTTTCCTGAGGCTTGGCTGTGCCTGGCTGTACCTTTGCAGTGGAAAGGTTAATCCAAGAGGGAGTGAGAGGAATGAATTTACTGAATTGGCTCTGTTATTATTCTGATTTGCCTTTGATGTTAGACAAGAACAAGGTGCACCTTTTCTTATTGCCTTAATTAACTACACAAAAATAATCCCCACCATACTGTGAATCTAATAAGGATTAAGATTTAGTTATAATACTAGTACAAGATCTAAGGAAACTACTTTTAATGCAGAAAAGATGCATAAAAGTGATTATATATCTGAATTTCATAAGAAATACTGCTGTTTAAAATTCTTTTAGGTATCCTTTTGTTGTCATAAAATGCTAAGAAGCAGCCATCACCTTATTCTAATTTTAGACTCCATTCCTAGTTTTGTACATGCCCTCTCTCCTTTCTTTCTCCTCTCTCTTTTCTCCTCTCTTCTCCCTTCTCTTCCTCTTCTCTCCATTTCCACTATATGTAAGACAAATCCTGGGGCTTAAATCTCAGCTCTTGAAGGTTACTGTACTTACACTTGGAAGCCAATATCCACAAATAGCAAGTTTGGTACTTAGGAGTAAATGGAGTGTGAATACTCCAGGCAGCTCTTCCTTCTTTGTTTCAGATCCATGTTCTAAAATGTTAGAGAGTTGTGACACATTCTAAGATGTGAGAGAGATGTGATAAGGAGGAAATTTTTCACAGTGAGGGTGATAAGCCACTGGCCCAGGTTGCCCAGAGAGGTGGGAGATGTCCCATCCCTGCAACCATTCCAGGTCAGGTTTTTCGGGGCTCTGAGCAACCTGCTCTAGTTGCAGACATCCCTGCTGACTGCAGGGGGTTGGACTAGATGACCTTGAAAGGACCCTTCTAACTCTAACTTTTCTATGCTTCTATGACCTACAGACTCTCCTTCCCTCTCTCTGTCTCCCCCATTTTGTTCTGCTAACCTGCAGCCCATTTTCACCTCCCTGATGATTCCTGTTGTGGTTTTGGATATTGATGCCCAGCCATAGCAAATAGCCTCTCCTGGGTCCACAGCAGTGCTTTGAGCAGTCTGACAGTCTCAGCAAAGGAGCTGTTTGGCTTCCCAACACATTCCCTCATTGCCCAAACCATTGCTTGATACAAAGGCAAATGATCTCCTGCTGTGATGCTGCCTTGGATGAGCAGAAACTCTTTTTTTTTTTTCCTTTCCACTTTCTTTTCTTCTCTTCTCCTCTCTGCTTTCTGCTGGCCAGTAAACTATTTTAATTTAAAAGATGATTTAAAGAGATAATCTCTTTTCCATTCAAGTTCTTTCTGTGGCTTAGCTGCCCTCTTTTCCTCCTCCCTCCTCTCTCCTTCTAGCATCTTGGCTGCCTTTGTGCAGAGACTTCCTTCTCTGCTGCTCTGCAATTACTTATTGCTACCTGCTGCTTTCTTCATCTTTTCCTACCATGCTGCCTGCTTCTCCCTCCTCCCACAAACAGTCTTCAATGCCCATGACCCCATTCATATCTCTCAATGGTTTTCTTTTTCCCTCTTGATGTCATAAAACACTAGTAGAAACACAATGTGTGACTGCTAACATGGGATCAGTCAGAGAATGAAGGAACAGATGCATGAGCTCCAACTGAATGTATGTAGGGAATCAACTCTCTCCAGTTTGTTGTATTTGCATTAAAACTAATTTAATCTGAGGGGGGAGCTCAGTTTTGACAAAAGGTAAGGCAAATATTTGCAATGTGTGAAAAATAAGGAGAAAAATATGTTCCAGCAGAGAGAAGAGGGAGAGCTTGGATACTAGCCTAGAACTTGGGAGCTCTGTGTGTGCACTGCCTTGCTTTGACCAGCTTTTCTGTATGGCTGTGGAATTGCTTAGGATGGGTTTCATCTCAATAGATTTAATTTAGAAATAAAGGAGGGGTCTTGTTTTATGGATCTGTGTTGATCTTCAGAGTTCCCTCACCAGAGGATCCCCTGAGAAGCTAACTCCTCCTCTGTGTATGGGCAGATACAGAGAGGAACTTCAGATGTTAAAAGCTTTCTGATCCACACTAGCTGCTGTACCTTAATGACTCTGATTTCCTCCAAAATACAGGATGATCAAAAAGAAACATGAGCCATTCAGATCACTAAAATATGTAGACTATCATTTTGCAGCAAAGAATATTTCTCACATATTGTGAGAGGATTAAAGAAGGAGAAAATGAAATGAAACTTCCTGCACTGCCCTGCAGGATCTAAATTTCCTTCATGCCTATGAGATAAGGAAGTGTCTAGCATGATGTCCCCCAATGACTATGCTATAAAGAAGTGTCTTGATGTCCCACCTCACCCTTGCTCAGGGAGAAAAACACTTCTAAACTCCCATCTGTCCTCAACCAAGACCCTGGAAAGAAGTGTTTAGAGAGGGGGCAGCTGCTGAGAATGAGTCAGCAGAGCAAAGAATAATGTGGCTGCTTTTAAATCTCTTTGTCATGAGACACAAATTGTTTATTAAATATCTTAAGTCCACAATATAGAGCAGGACAATCCCTGCCTGGTTTGTTTGGGTTCATGGTTAGGTCTGAAACCAGGTTTTGTCCCTGCTATCTCCCAGATCTCTTTCAGAGATCCTTCTGTCAGATTTTTCTAATAGCTGTTGATCATTTTCATCTCTATAAATCTTCAGGTCTTGGGTCAGCATTAAATGTAACTAGAACCTGCCAGTAAGCAATTTATGCTCATGATTGAAAAGGAAGCACAGAATCATGCTGTGCACATGGCTAGTGAGTGCTGCTCACACAGTTTGTCCTGGGCAGTGGTTTATAGAGACATAGTTTCAACCTTCTCCTCCTTTCTCTCCTTCCTTGCTGATCCTGATAGCACTTTCTATGCTGTCCCTAATTCTTTGGATCCTTCCTGGAGCATGTCCAGAGAAGGGTAATGAAGGTGGTGAAGGGTTTAGAGGACAAGTGTTGTGAGGAGCAGCTGAGAGAATTGGGGTTGGTTAGTCTGGAGACAAGAGGGCTCAGGGGAGATCTTATTTTCTCACACTCTACAAGTACCTGAAAGGAGGTGGTAGTAAGGTAGGGTTTGATCTCTTCTCCCAGGTAACAAGTGGTAGCACAAGAGGAAATAGCTTCAAGGTGCACCAGGGGAGGTTCAAATTAGATAGTAGAATTTCTTCACTGAGAGGGTCATCAAGCATTGGCACAGGCTGCCCAGGGAGGTGGTGGAATCTCTGTCCCTGGAAGTGTTCAGAAAACACATAGATGTGGTGCCTGGGGACATGGTTTAGCAGTGAGCATGGTAGTGTTAGGTTAATAGTTGGACTCAATGCTCTTGGAGGTCTTTTCCAACCATAAGGATTCTGTGATTTAATTTCCTCATTTTCTCTTCTATTCTGCCTAAAATTCACCTTGGGAAGTGGAGCCTTCCATCTGCTTGTTTTCACACACTCTCAGTTTTCTAGGCTTCTTCTGGCAGTAGTGGTGGTCACCTTCCATCAGCTTTCAAGGTCTGTTTGGCACAGAGCTTACACAACTAGTTCTGTCACTGTTGACATGACAGGGTCCTGCAGTTCTAGGTGCTGTGCAACATCCCTCTCATCAAAACAGCTTGAGGGTAAAGCACATCTTGTACAGATCAAACCTTTTTGCTGGTGGTTCTTGCTGCACCTTTGAACAGAGGTAGAACAAGGGACTCGAAATGTTAGAGACAGGTGATGCTCTTGAGGCAGCTTTCTCTGAGCCTCCTTTTCTCCAGGCTAAATAACCCCAGTTCCCTCAGGTGAACTTTAACAAAACTTGTGTCCTAGACCCTTCACCAGCTTTGGACACAATCCAGCACCTCAATGTCCTTCCTGGAGTGAGGAGACCAAAACTGAATCCAGGATTAGAGGTGCAGCCTCATCAGTGCCGAGTACAGGAGGAGAATCCCTGCCCTACTCCTGCTGGCCACACTAGTGCTGATCCAAGCCAGGATGTTGTTGGCCTTCTTGGTCACCTGGGCACACTGCTGCCTCATCTTCAGCTGCTGTTGACCAACATCTCCAGATCCTTTTCCACCAGCAGCTTCCCACCCTGTAGTGTTCATGGGGTTGTCGTGACCCAAGTGCAGGACCCAGCACTTGGTCTTCTTGAACCTCATCCCATTGGTCTCAATCCACTGATCAGCCTGCCCAGATCCCCTGCAGAGCCTTCCTATCCTCAAGGAGGTCAATACTCCCACCCAATCTGGTATCATCTGCATATTTACTGGGGGTGCTCTCAATCCCTTTGTCCAGGTAAGCAAAGATATCAAACTGAACAGGCCCAATCCTGAGCCATAATAAAACTTGTGTCAGTTACAACGTTTAAAATACATATAACTGAAAGCAGTTTTGCAGGAAATAAAATGTTGAAGACTAGAGGGCTGAGAAGAAAAATGTTCCCATGTTACAGAATTTGGGTTTTTTCTGTTTTTCCCAGGAACTCAAGTGCTGTCAGGAAGCAAGAAACAGCAATGCACAGTGGGCAGGAGCAGCAGGATAGCCTCTGGGTCTCCTCCAGTTACAGGATCCAAAAAGGCAATTGCTGCTGCTACTGATGGCTTATCAAAAAAGAAAGATCCCTCCAAAGACACCTCCAAATCCAAAGAGATCCAAGCCCAGGACAACCTGCAACCAAAGCTGTCTGTCTCCAGTAGTATGTGCAATATAAAAGCTTCGTCGAGAATCCTCTCAGAAGAAAATGTTCACAGGCAAAACCACCTCCTAAAAAGTAAGGTACAAATCCTACTGTGGTTGTTAGGAATCTGGTTTCAATAATAAGATGAGATCAGCCTCAAAGAAAAAAGTGAAATAATGGAAAGTCAGTACATTTTTGTCCAGCTTTAAGTATTGAGCATGAGTCATCTGGTGGGAGATCAATCAACTGATCTGACTGTACACATTGCTATGGTTAATAGAAAACAAGATTAAAATGAGGAAGATAGGCTTACTTTATAAGTAGATTCAAGCAGATCTTGGAAAAAAACATTAAAATTGCAGAGTCAAGCAGTCCCAGTCCAACCAAGAGCTTATTTCCACAACCTTGTTCTGATACCTTGCTTTCACTTCTGCAGTCTTTTTTGCTTTGATGCAGCAGCCTGAGCTATGTGGTGAGCAGGCATAGCATGAAATGCCTCACTGGCACAGATTACCATCAAGAAAACAAAAGAAAAGTTTGAATAATTGATTATCAACAAGGTTTCAGCATCTAAAACATCATTTCTTCTAGTTTAGCACTGGTTGAGATGTCTTAACTTCCAACGTTCATTCACAGAGCTAAAAGGGAGATGGCAGAAGCAGAAGGTGTCAAAGAAACTATGGCTATGTCCAAAGAAGGGCAATAAAGGTGGTGAAGGGTCTAGAGCACAAGTGTTGTGAGGAGCAGCTGGGGGAACTGGGCTTGGTTAGCCTGGAGAAGAGGAGGCTCAGTAGAGAACTTCTCACTCTCTGCAACTCCCTGACAGGAGGTTGGAGCAAGATGGGGATCAGTCTCTTCTCCTGAGTAACAAATGATAAGACAAGAGACAATGGCCTCAGGTTGTGCCAGAGGAGGTTTAGGTTGGACATTAAGAACAACACCTTCCCTGAAAGAGTGATTAAGCATTGGTCCAGTCTGCCCAGGGCGGTGGTGGAGTTCAAAAACCATGTAGGTGTGGCACTTTGGGACATGGTTTAGGGGCAAGGTGGTGTTGGGTCAATGATTGGACTTGAGGATCCTAAAGGCCTTTCCCAACCTAAACAATTCAATGATTCTAAGGTATTTTTGCTAAGGAAAACTGAGATATACTAGAGATAAATTTGGCTTTAATGTCAATATCTCTGTGAGAACTTTACTCCAGCTATACCTAATGATCCTACAGCCTTTCTTCTCACAGTGTTTTTTCCTATAAGGTTTTTGTAGGTAGGTAGGCAGGCAAAGCTTTTTCTTTGTTGACTCTAAAGCTACTGAATACAACAGCCATTTAGATAAGAGAAGCTTATGTTCTGCTTTCAGTGCCTGGAGTTAAATTGTGCCATTTCACTAAGGGGAAGTGACTCAGTTTCACAAAAATGAAGCAGCCAGTGAGACTTAGCAAAGATAAAGTTAATCAACACCTCTGTAAATGTGGCTTATCCAGGAGTTTAATTTCATGTTCAAGTTTTATTTGGTTTGTTTTCTTTTTTTTTTTCCACCCCCCCAAAATGTTAACAAGAACAGTATTAGGGAGGAAATTACAATTCAGGCTTTTATAAGGCAAATGTACCCAACACAGACCATTTTAATATGTGGGGTTTTTAAGTACAGTATAATATGTACAATATGTCATAAAAAGGAAAATATTTTAAGTTTATTGTAACCAAAAATTGAAATAAAACAGTAATGGGCTTTATTCCCAGATATTTAGTTCTAGAAATCAAATTATTTGGCATGGGAGGAAGTACTCCAGTGTGACTCTTCCAAGTAGTTTGCATGGAAATCTTCTGTAGTTCCTTTGTTATTTTGGATTAATTCTGTCCTCTAAATGAGAATCTTGTCAACCCTAATTTTGAGCACATAGCCTCTTTTGGTCCTAATTCGTGCAGGGAGTGTCACTCCTGGAGCATTAAAGCATAATTATAAGTGTAGAAGAGAATCTTTTTGTTCTCACTGGAAGACTTTGTGAGTTGACATCTTTCATAAGAATATGCCTCTCACATATGATTTAGCTCTCACTCCAAGAAGGACATTGAGTTGCTGGAGTGTGTCCAAAGAAGCTGGTGAAGGGTTTAGAGCACAAGTGTTGTGAGGAGAAGATGAAGGAACTGGGATTGTTTAGCCTGGAGACAAGAAGGCTCAGGGGAGTCCTTCTCACACTCTACAACTCCCTGAAAGGAGGTTGGAGCCAAGTGGAAGTTGGTCTCTTCTCCCAGATAACAAGTGATATGGCAAGAGGAAACAGCCTCAAGTTGCACCAGGAGAGGTTTAGGTTGGCTATTTGGAAAAATGTCTTCATGGAAAGGGCTGTCAAGCCCTGGACCAGGCTGCCCAGGGCAGTGGTGGAGTCACCATCCCTGGAGGAATGTAAAAGATGTGGTGCTGATGGACATGGTTCAGTGATGACCTGACAGTGCTGGGTTAATGGTTGGACTGGATGATCTTAAAGGTCTTTTCCAACCTAAAGGATTCTATGATTCTAACCTGTTGTTTGTTTACTTTTCTATGGAGTCATTCTCCTGGCTAATGAATAGAGAGACATGAGAGAAAGCAAACTCTATTATTAGCACAGTGAAACACAAGAGTAGTGTTTATGAAAGCCTCAATATGTTCAAAGAGAAATAACATGTGATGGAGGTCCATAACAATATGTTATTTCCTACAAGATGTTCAATAAATTGACATGAACTCCAAGTGCAAGTCACAATGTGACATCCTGTGCTTTCCAGGTTGTAACTTCTGTTACAGAAGTGTCTTGCTTTTGGGAAGTGAGTACTAGCACACAGAGCTAAGCACCTGAGAAGTTTAATTCTGCTTTGATGTGACATCTGGCTTAATGTGAAAGATCCTCTGGGTGTCACAGGGCAGTGGGTAGCACCTAGGATTAGATTTGATCTATGCTGCCTAATGAGGCCTATTAATAATCCCTTGGCATTCTGATTTCAGAAATTGCCCTCTCTGTCTAATGAGGTGGAGAACCCAATAAAAAATTAACCATGCACTCTTAACAGACTTTTAAATCTCTTGAAGGTGATTATGAATTCTGTGGTTCAAGTGACAAGGAGTCTGAGGAGGAGGAGGAGGGGGATGAGCAGGAGCCAGCCAGCAGAGTAGTGCTATATGTGGCTCTCTCACCAGATGCAACTCATGAGAGGAATGATGAACTCACCCAGCTAGAAACCAGGTCCCAGACAGAGAAAACTCCACCAGCCCCCCAGACACTACGGGTAAAAATCTGTCTGTTGTTATTGTTGGTGTTAATATGGGGATAGATGATTTATTATCATTATGTTTTTATTATTATTTTTCTTATTTTCCTTTTTTAAAAATTTGGTTGTATTATGTATTTTCTTTCATGGATGGGGTTTGTTTGCTGGCACCTCTGAGAAAAGGTGAGGACAGTCATTTTGGCGGCACCTGTTGTGACAGGACAAGGGAAGATGGTTTGAAATTGGAAGAGGGTGATTTAGACTGGACAAAAGGAAGAAATTCTTTACACTAAGGGTGATGAAATGCTGTCCCAGAGAGGTGGAAGATGTCCCATCCCTGGAACTATTCCAGGTCAGGTTGTTTGGGGCTCTCAGCAACCTGATCTAGTTGAAGATGTCCCTGCTGACTGCAGGGGGGTTGGACTAGATGACCTTGAAAGGTCCCTTCCAACCATAAACCATTATTGATTCTCTGAAGTGGCTGAGGGCAGAAGTTCACATTTCCTTGATTTTTCTCCTTTCCAGTAAAGTTTTTGTAGCTTGCATGAGCTGCTAAGACTTGCCTGGCTGGCTGGATCTGAAAGCTCCCTATTCAAAGCCCCACCTGCCATTCCTGGAGAGGAATATGGTAAAAGCTTGGGGATTTACAAATTTCCTAAAGAGACTTTTGAAGTTAAACCTTGAAACTGCCAGTTTTTTGAATGTGGAGAACACCCAGAACCATGAGTGGCAGCCATAGCTGCAAACAGAAACTCATAGAATGATTTGGGTGACATAGCCCCAGGTTGATACCAAGCCCCATCAGCCACCTTACTTTCCTGCCTTCTTCTCTGGCACGTGTTGTAGACCAGTCTCTGCTTTTGTCTTCTATCCTAAGACATTCCTGAATGTTGAAGCAGACTTTGACTGGAAAGCATTTTCTTTCTGGATCATCCATGAATAGATTTGCATGACAATCTAAATAAACAGGAAAGTTTGTGAGTTGTCAATGACAAGCTGCTTCAGCAATGGGGTGAGAGAAGGAAATAGGCACAAAATCAAGAACTTGAACTTGGATAACTTAGAAAAATGTGTAATTCAGACCTTTTTGGATATGTTTTCTGAAAGCTGGGGTTTTCTCAGAAATTCTCCTTTGTCTGATCTGGAAATTTCACACCAAGGCAGCTGCCTAACAGTAAAAGGAAGGCAGTTTGCTAACTTTCATCCAGATAACCAATTGTTTTCATAGATAAATGCAAATGATTCTCTTCTGAGAGTTCTTCTGAATTCTCTTACTGAACTCAATCAGATCCTTATCATATTTTTTTTCATCCTTTTGCTTCTTTTCAACCACATTTTCTCTCTTTCATTTAGGAAGCACTAGAAATGCATAACCCTCAGTTCATCTCTCGTTCCCAAGAAAGGCTGAAGAGACTTGAACGGATGGTGCAGCTGAGGAAAGCTCAACGGAGCGATGTTCCCTCCAGCATCCAAGGAGTGCTTCCCCTTCGCAAGCTTTCCTCAACACCCACTTCCAGCAAAAAAAAGCAATACACCATTCCTCACCCACTCAGTGGTAAGTGGAATTGTGACCAGCAGCAAGGTCTGTAGCTGTGGCAGCCCGTGGGGACTTGTTGGCATTGTTGCCTGTTGTGTTCTTCAGTGCGGTGCAAGCTGCTGCTCGTTGCAAAGGTGGTAGCGATAATAGAATCATCGACTAATAAAATGCTTTAGATTGGAAGGGACCTTTCCAGGTCTTCTGGTCCAACCCCTCTTCAGTCACCAGGGACATCTCCAACTAGATCAAGTTGCTCAGAGTCCCAGCCAACCTGGCCTGGAGTGGTTCCAGGGATGGGACATCTCCCACCTCTCTGGGCAACCTGGGCCAGGGTTTCACCACCCTCAGTGGAAAAACCTTATTTCTACTCTAAATCTCTCCTCTTTTGGTGTGACACCATCACCCCTTGTCCTGTCATGACAGGCCTTTCTAAAAAGTCTGTCCCATCTTTCTTCTAGGCCCCTTTAAGTACTTAAATACTGCAAGAAGGGCTCCCTGGAGCCTTCTCTTCTCCAGGCTGAACAACCCCAACTCTCTCAGCCTTTCTTCCCAGGACAGGTGTTCCAGCCCTCTGTGGCATTCCATACAGGAGTATGGAATACCACAGATACAGGAGGGATTTGGATGTAGGAGTCCCAATCTGGTCTTCTCAGCAGCTTTAGGTGTGCAATTGCCTCTTGACTCTTGAAGCCCTCAGCAGTTAGCTAGCTGTGAAAGAACACTTGTCTGCCCAGCAGCTATATGCAGGGCTGTTAAATCAGTGCTCCTGAACTCTGTGATTTCCTAATTCCAGTTGATGAGGTTGGTTTATTACCCTGGAGGTGAATAGACTTGATATCCAGGGAGCAAAATGTTTCTGCCTGAGAAGCTCCCTCCCAGTTACACCTCTGTAAATATCTAATATATATATTACAAATATATTAATATATATAAATATCTAACTAAGTACAAGTAAATTCTTTTTCCTTCTTTTTTTTTTTCTGTAATTGCTATCTGTTACTTAATTCCCTGACAATTCTATGATTCTATGAATTCAGTTAACTAAAGTAAAAGATTTATTTGATTAATTGGCATTCCTCTTCACATTTTGGGTTTAATCTGTGGCTGTTTGAAGCACCATTATTCTACTGAAAAGTAAATCAATTGAAAACATTGAACAACAAGATGGGTCATCTGGAAGAAGCAGGAAAGCAAATTTTTTATCTCCTCAATGCTGAGAAACACATCTCTGTTTTTTGGCCCCTGGGGAATGAGATTGGATGCAGAAAAGTTGGTCACAGTCCTCATGTTAGGGCTCTTGGCATGCTTTGGATTGGAAAGCACCACTTTCTATCACTACATCTGTGTCATTTGTGTGGTATGACATAGTCTACCTCACATCAGCCACATCATGAGGTTTTTATAGTAGGATCTAAAGAAGTATAAGCAAACAAAGCACAAGATATGAATTCTATTTTAAAGAGTCAATAAAAGGAATTCCCTACTTCAGTTATTGAAGTTAATTTAGTTGGATTTAGATCTCTCAGGGCCACGTTGCTCTCTTCTGTTGAGGGTTCTATGGCAGCACCAGCAAACACTCCCAGGAGGCACTGGCACAGGTCAGAAGATTGTCATGTTTCTTAGCAGTAGTGGCAAATATCTCCCCCTTTGTTTGGTCATCATTGAGTGTTGCCCAAACCACCCTGCAAATAATGGAACAAAAAAAAATGAAAAGGTTAAACCTAGTTCTCCTTAAATTACAATTAAAGATTAATCTTTATGCTTGTTTAATGAGGAATAAAAGCATAATAGTGACATATAGGCATTAATTATTCAAGTAAATTACAATTTCCTTCTTTTAGTGGTTGGTCATTAAAGATGAATTTGCCTAAAGAGAATCTTTAGTTTCTGTAACTCATCTGCTTTTGTGTAGCCACATGTAAGTTTCTGTGTGTGAAGTCTTAATATTTGTATAATGACAGAAGTGTCACCTGTCTGTTACTTAAGCATAGCTGTAATTAATACTGGAAATTCTAGATGCCTGATAAAGCATATTTAATTTGCTCTGAGTCCTGGCAGTTGTTGTTTTAGGACTTCTCCTGGTGGATGCTACTGTGCAGAAGGATTAGTATCATTAATGAGTCCCAGAGTGGGAGGTCTTTATTTCCTACAGATGCTTCCAGTCTTTCCTAGTTGTTATGCTTCTTGCAGAAGAGACAAGGGCCAACCCCCACCTCTCTGCAACCTCCTCTTAAGTAGTTGTAGAAAGCAAGAAGGTCTCCCCTCAGCCTCCTTTTCTCCAGGCTAAACAACCCCTGTTCCCTCAGCTTGTGCTCTAGACCCTTCCCCAGCTTCATTGCCCTTCTTTGGACACACTCCAGTACCTCAGTGTCCTTCTTCTAGTGAGTGAGCCAAAACTGACCCCAGGATTTGAGGTGTGACCCCACCAGTGCCCAGCCCAGTAGGACAACCCCTGCCCTAGTCCTACTGGCCACCCTAGTGCTGATCCAAGCCAGGATGCTGTTGGCCTTTGTGGCCACCTGGGCACACTGCTGCCTCATCTTCAGCTGGTTGTCAGGGTTCATCCCTGACTTATGTATTTCAAAGCCAGGTTTTCTAGTGCCCAGAAAAGGAGAAAAATACTAAGATGTGTCTACAGGTCTGAACAGAAAAAATCCTGAATGCCACCTCTATCTCTGGCTATACCTGGTTGTCAGGCAGTTGTTGTCCAGGAGCAGCTGACATTAACACCAAAACTGGGGCTATGAGCTGGTGGCTGAGGTTCACTATTGTGTTATCAGAGCTCTCTTTCACAGCAACACATATTGGAAGAGCAAACATCTGAAATTAAGAACCCAGGAGGGTCCAATGATGACCTGGAAACTTGCTTAAGCATACAGTGTTGTATTGATGGCACCTCTGAGCTTCAGGGTGTGATCTTGTGGTTGCTTTGTTCAGTCTAGTAGTTTCCTCCTTTGTAGGTTGTTGGGTTTTTTCCTCTTTCCTGTTGTCTTTAGGATTTGTGGAGGTGGGGGTCTTCATGGGTCTGTGGTTCAAAGAGCTCATTGCCAGCACCCCCTGATACATTTCCAGTGGTCTTTGTTGTAAAAGCAGGTTGGCTGATGACTTTAATTTCCTGACAGTGACCTGAAGGCTGGATTACAGGTGCATTTCTGGCTGGGCAGTAGTGGAGCATCTCTGTGCAACCCTGAGGAACAGGTCACTAAAGCATGTTTGCTGAATGGACTGGCAATATCATGAGTTATCTGATTAGTTTTCCACCACCAGAGGACATTCCCTGGCCCACTTCCCCATGTGGATGCTCATACCCACATGGGAAGGTGGCATGGGGAAGAGGAGGAGGAGAGGTGAGACAGTCTGCTTTATGCAGCTGTAAAAGGGGGTTAAACTGCAGCCTGAGATGTTTCCATCTGCACTTGACAATTACCTCTCTCTGAAATGAGATTGTTCCATGTGCTTCTCTCTGGACTTGTACCTTCTGTTTCACCTAGGGGAAAAAAGAGCAGTGACCTTCAGAGATTTTTTTCTCCATGGGAGGTTTTTCTATCAGACTCTTTATTGATAAGCCTGGAGAGGAGAAGGCTCCAGGGAGACCTTCTTGCAGCTTTCCAGTACTTAAAGGGGCCTGGAAGAAAGATGGGGACAGACTATTTAGCAGGACCTGTTGGGACAGGACAAGGGGTGATGGTTTGAAATTGAAAAAGGGAGATTTAGACTAGATAGGAAGAAGAACTTTTTTACACTCAAAGTGGTGAGACACTGGCCAGGTTGCCCAGAGAGAGATGGTAGATGTCCTATCCCTGGAAAGATCCCAGGTCAGGCTGTCTGGAACTCTGAGCAACCTGATCTAGTTGGAGATGTCCCTGCTGACTGCAGGGGGGTTGGACCAGAAGACCTTGAAAGGTCCCTTCCAACCCAATATGATAATATGATTCATATGATAATATGAAATTATTAGCTAAGTTGGTTTTCCAGTCTTTTGACAACAACAACAGTTACTACTATAGTTTCCTGTCAGAAAAACAAGTAATTTTCATTCAACATCATTGGTCCCTTCCAACTCCTAACACTCTGTGATTCATTCCCATATAAACACTGACATCTGTGCCCTTTCCCTTTTCCTCCTCATCCTCAAAACCCCCAAGTGACCTGGTCTAGGGAATCCTGCTGTGGCAGGGGGCGGGGGTTTGGACTAGATGATCTTTCCAAGTCCCTTCCAACTCCTCACATTCTGTGAAGTCATTTACTGGTTTTCTTTGGAATTCACAAGCAGGATTTTACAAAACACTGCAAGCAACCTTAGAGGAGTTGAAACTGTTTCCCCTGCAGAAGATTTGATCATCACAAGAGCACTCTGAAGGCAGAGTACCTGCAACTCTCCCTACCAGCTTTTGTGCTGGCTAATGTGTCCTGCTCCACTTTGAGAGGGCTAATTAGTCCAAGATAGACTCCACTGCTGTTGACTGTGTTGAACAAATTAGAGATCCCACTGTGACAAAGTGAATAGAAACAATGTTCAAATAACTGGATTTCAATCTCCAAAAGCCTCATGTAATTACTTCAGTGACAGGACTACCAGCTGTTTATAGGCCTTTAAATCTGCATAATGAACAGCCTAGTGATCTTGGTGTACACAGGCACTTGCAGAGGTTTCAAAAGATTTCTCAGGCACATATGTTTTTTGTAGTTTTCCTACAGAATCACAGAATTATTAAGATTGGAAGAGACCTCTAAGATTATCAAGTCCAACTGTTAATTTATTACTGTTATGCCACTAAACCATCTCCCTCAGTACCACATCTCTATGCTTTTTAAACCCCTTCAGGGGTGGTGACTCCAGCACTGCCCTGGGCAGCCTGGGCCAATGCCTAACAACTCTTTCTGGGAAGAAATTTTTCCTCATATCCAATTTAAACCTCCCCTGGTGCAACTCCAGACCATTCCCTCTTGTCCTTTCACTGGTAACCCAGGAGAAGAGACTGACCCCCATCTTGCTCCAATCTCCTTTCAGGCAGCTGTGGAGAGAGACAAGGTCCCCCCTGAGCCTTCCATTTCCCTGTCCTTTGAGAGGGCAGTGGTTCATTGGAAATAGCAATATAATTTGAATCTTACCATTCCACCCTTATCATGGTGCCTGCTGAGTTTCTCTGGTTTGGAATCCAAATCCTGCATCTTGAGTAATATTTTGGAAGCCAGTTTATAGCTCCACAGTCATGCTTCTAAACCTTTTCAGAGAGCTTTGTTGTAACTGCAGAAACCTGGAGGGTGAGGGTAGCTGTTTGGTTGGTTTCTGTTTTCAAGGGGTTGGTTTCTTGAGAAGCTCTACAACAGGGAGGGTTTTATTTGGACTGTAGAGAGAAGATGACTGTCAGAGAATTTGCAGCCCCAAATCCTGCAACTGCTACCATGCATCCTCATGGTCTTCAGATGCCATTGGTGGAGGATGAGATGTTTGCAGCCAGCAGCCCATCTCTGTTCATGTGTGACTTGGGTTGTGCCATTTCCCAGGTTCCTTCTCCTCATCCAAACTCATAGCCACATAGGCTTCTTGGTTAGGGCTCACAGCTGTGAGGTAAGACTAAGCTGCAGTCAGGTAATTGAATTAGGAAGAGAAATGACCTATTTTTATGATATTATTAGTCATCATATTGATCAGAGCCTGTGAGTCAGCTAAACACAGCAGCACATTGCAGGTCACTGGCAGCGGCTGACATGGTTCCTCTGGAGCCTGATGCTCAGACTCATTGTGACAACAGGGGAAGAGATAATGCAGTGAGTGGGGGTCATCAACATGCCCCCTCCATGCCCTCATCCTTGTGAAGAGGGGAGATAGCCAGCCTCTGTGCAAGGAAGGTGGGAAGAAATGGGAAAGTCTACAGAGATTAAGAATCTTCTGTGTGGATGATAAGTGTTGAAACAATGTGCCTTAAAATGGGTGACTCAAGAAGTTCAGGTTGCTGGAGGATAATATCATTAGAGTCTTGAAGTAGCCAAATAGAAAACTGAATTTTTGGTGATGGATTTTTTTATCCAGGAGTAAAAGGTCTGATTTCTCCCCTGATTAGAAAACTGAAGAAGTCAGGATTAAGAAGCTGGTGCAAATTTTACCAAAGATTAATTTAGTATTAATTTAGTATCTTGCAAAAAGGAGGTGTGCAACCTCAAGAAGCAGGGGAACTATACTGAGACTGTTCTCAAGTGTGCTGGCATCCACAGTGGGCCCAGAAAATCAATGACCCTGGACACTCATCCTTCACCAGGACAATCTGGGAAACAGGCAGTCTGCTCCCTTAAGTGTCAGGGTTGTTTGGACAGTTATAGCATCCAAGTGTTTATTCATTTTGAGTTAATCAACATGTAAATGAATGTAAAAATGCTAATAACTAAAAGTCAAATGATATTTTCCTAGTAAATGGAGCATTTTGCTTCTGTGTACTGAAGATTTAATAAGCATGATTAAGTGAAGACAACTGCTGAGGGGAGAAAAGTTAGTCCTCAGGCTCCTCTCCTTCCTCAGTTTGTGAACATTGTGCCAGTTCAGAGTCAGAACTGCTGCAAAGCTCCTTTTTACTTTTACATCAAGATGCAACAGTGATCTTGAAGGACATGTTTTCCTAAGAAACACAGTGATCTGAGTATGACTTGGCCTCTAGGTGTAGCCCCATAGGCTGCTCAGGGCTAATTAGGTTGCAGAGACATGTCCCACACATACCCTTGAAGCATTTGGTGTCCTAAACAGGGGGGGGGAAGCAAATCTGATGGGGAAATAGTCTTTTCTTTTTTAGGGGGTGGCAGTGGTCACTGGGTCTGCTCAGGGCCAGTGTCTCCACTGGGCAGCTCTGGAATGAATTATTCTCTATATTTACTTTTCTGCTTTGATTATTGTATTTTGTCTCTTTGGTGGGATGGCAGAAAGAGGTCAGCATGGTGCCTGCTGTGATCTATATTGTGTCTTTTCTACTTCCTTGGAAAATGGAAGGGCTTAGAAGTTTGCACATGGATTTGTCTTACACATATGTCCTGTGAAGACATTGGCATCTACCTTTGATGTTCAGCTTGCTGTGACTGCACAGGGCATCAGACTCCCATCAGTTCTCTAGGGAAACCAGTTGGACCTGGCTGGGCATGGGCAAAGTTCTGCTCATCCTTGTGTTCAAAAATCAGAATGTGAAACCATTTCTCCTGTGCTCCTGAACTGAGTAACTCAAAACTGTTCACATCACCTGTGGAGATCAGGGTGGCAGCTTGTGTAAATCTAAATAAAGTAGCTGTGCAGGTGGCAGTCCTCACAAAACCACACAGAATCCCAGCATGGGAGGGGTTGGAAGGGACCTCTGAAGATCATCTAGTCCAACTCCTCTGCTAAAGCAGGGTCACAAACAGCAGCTTGCCCAGGATCACCTCCAGCTGGGCTTGGAATCTCTCCCCAGAAGGAGAGCAGCCTGGGTCAGGGGCTCTGACACCCTCAAGGCAAACAAGTTTTTCCTCAGGTCCAGATGGAACCTTCTGGATTCTAGGTTGTGCTTCTTGGTCCCTGATTCTTCATCATGAATCAGTTTTGTTTCCATAATTAATTAATTTCTGGCTTCCCACCACATACAAGCACCATCCCTTCCCAGGAAGGTGTTAAAATCACCTAATCCTGAGACTGCTAAGTTCAGTAATTATTTTCTTGTATCCAGGGAACTGCTGATTGGAATTATTGCAGATCTCTTCATATTTGATCAGGAAAGGGTAATTTAATTTCCCTCCTCCTAATGTTTGGCATAATTCTTCACAGCCCTGCAAAACAGATGGAAATCAAATCAGAAATGATCATAACAGGAAAGGTTCCCAAGACACAGCAGCTGAGGATGTGGCCACTCTGCCCAGGTGCCATTGCCTGCACAAGTATCTGGGCAGAATTGATCACTTAAAATCCTAGAATGGTTTGGGATAGAAGGGATTTTTCAAGGTCATCTAGTCCAACTCCCCTGCAGTCAGCAGGGACATCTGCAACTAGAGCAGGTTGCTCACAGCCCCAAACAACCTGACCTGGAATGGTTTCAGGGATGGGACTTCTACCACCTATCTAGGCAACCTGGGACAGGCTCTCACCACCCTCAGTGGAAAATATCATCTGCCTCTTTCAGTTTCACTCCTTGTCCTGTCCCAACAGACCCTGCTGTAAAGTCTGTCCCCATCTTCTAGTCTCCTTTAAGTACAGAAAGGCTGCAGTAAGGTCTCCCTGAAGCCTTCTCTTCTCCAGGCTGAACAACCCCAACTCTCTCAGCCTGGCCTCACAGCAGAGGGGTTCCAGCTCTCAGACCATTTTTGTAGCCTCTTCTGTAGCTGCTTCACCACATCTGTGTCTGTGCTGTGCTGAAGACTCCAGAGCTGACCCCAGCACTGCAGGTGAGGTCTTCCCAGAGCAGAGCAGAGGTAGAATTCCCTCCCTCAACCTTCTGGCCACACTGCTTTGTATCAGAAATCTAATGAGAAATAATCTTTCATGACTACCTGGAGCATGACATTTAAAATTTCAGTAAAAACACAGATTCCTCCAATATTAACTTTATTTTCTCCCTGCTAGATAACCTCTTCAAACCAAAGGAAAGATTCATTCCAGAGAAGGAGATGCATATGAGATCAAAAAGGTACAAAATACTTCAGCTTAGAGCTGGCTGTGAGTTGTTGCTTTCTCACACTTAAGGCACTTTCCACGTCACCCTCATATGTTGAGGGGTTTGTTTGTCATGGTCCTTGCCATGCTGTTGTGCAATGCTCATGGGTTTCTTCCACTGGTATTGGTTTAGTGGATTTTGGGGCAGCTTTGCCCCTTGTGTACCCCTTTTCTAGAAGTTTCAGACAACATGGCTTGAAAATGATGTCCTTGACAGGTAACCTCATGCTGGACACTGGCTGTTAGCAGGACAGGAACTCTGGGGGTTGATGTCACCCAGATGATGGCACTTAGTGTGGGAATTGCAGCAAGCTGCTAGGAATGTGGGCTCTGAGCTTTAATTGCATTACACTTCATGCCACCCTTTACAGCAAGGAAGTGGCTACCATGCAGAATTCATCAAGTGCTCAAGATGTGTCCCATTTCTCTTCTCCAAAAGACAGTCTCCAGCCAAAACAGGTTGCTTCAAGAACTCAGTATTGCAAAATATTCTGAGGCAAACCCCCAAATTAACCAGGCTTTGAGTGCATACAGAGAACAGGACTGCTGGAAGAGAAGGTCCAACTTTCTCTTCAAAGCCTTAGAAATTCTATCATTGATTTCAGTGAGAAAAGAGCAGCCCAGGAGTCACTTTTCTGAGGGCAACTGATGCTATTTTTTTTAATGGACAGATTATGTTCTCCTTGGTAAAAAACTTGACAGTGAAAAAATGTTGACAGTCTAGAGTCATATAATGATGGTTTTCTTGTATTTTAGCAAAATCCTTGAAAATAATTGCTTGCTATTAATTTAGTGAGATAAATATATATTAAATATTGTACAGGGCAGATTCTGGTTTGAATTATGTTGCTATAAATTGAAACCAACTCCACAGAGCTCATTAGAATCTACTCCAGAATTATGCTGCTGCATTGAGATAACCTGATCCTGACTCTCTTTACTTTCTAGTTCAAAATGAGGTGTGTTTTTCAATAAGTCAGCTTTGATATAAAAGCAATTTTGTTAATAATGTATAATTCCTGTGCCATAAATCTAATTCAAGCACTTAAAAGATGCCCATTAATGACAAGTATGGCATTGAAGGCAAACATTTCCTATGGGAAAACCAAATGAATTGTGTGTCCTAGGGCTGAGGTGTGAAGGTAACTTTCTTATTTCATTCCAGGATTTATAACAATTTACCTGAAGTGAAAAAGAAACAAGAAGAGAAACAGAAACGAATCCTCCTCCAGAGCAACAGGCTGCGTGTGGAGATGTTTAAAAAGGTGAGGATGGAAAAGGTGAATGCCAGGCATTGGTTTGTAACCCTTCTGTACCTAGGAATGGGCTCCTGTCTAGGGAGACTGCCCTGACCATATGCAAACCCTGAGAGCAAAGGAAAGGGGTTGAAATCTTGTCTTTGGGCTTAGGCACTTGGGTCCTGCAGTTAGGTCACAACAACCCCATGCAATGCTATAGACTTGGTGGAGGGGGGTTGGAAAGCTGCTTGGTGGAAAAGGACCTGGGGGTGCTGGTCAGCAGCAGCTGAAGAAGAACCAGCTGTTTGCTCAGGTGGCCAAAAAGGCCAAAAGCATCCTGGCTTGGATCAGCACTAGTGTGGCCAGCAGGACTAGGGCAGGGGTTGTCCTCCTGGACTGGGCACTGGAGAGGCCACAGCTGGAATCCTGGGGTCAGTTTTGAGCCTCTCACTCCAGGAAGGACATTGAGGTGCTGCAATGTGTCCAGAGAAGGGCAGTGAAGCAGGTGAAGGGTCTAGAGCATAAGTGTTGTGAGAAGTGGCTGAGGGAACTGAGTTTGTTTATTCCAGAGAAAAGGAGGCTTAGAGGAGACCTTCTCACTCTACAACTCCCTGAAAGGAGGCTGGAGTGAGATGGGAGTTGGTCTCTTCTCCAGATGACTGGCTAAGCAACAGGTTAAGAGGAAATAGTCTCAAGTTACACCAGGGGAGGTTCAGGTTGAACAGTAGGAAAAAACTTTTCACTGCAAGAGTGATGAAACATTGACTCAGGCTACCCAGGGTAGTGGTGGAGTCACCAGCCTGGAGAACACATGTAGACATGGCACTTCACGATATGGTTTAGTGACATGCTGGAGTTAGGTTGGTGGTTGAACCTCATAATCTTTGAGGTCTTCTCCAACCTTAAGGATCCTATTATTCTTTAAACCTGAGTTACCAGCTGAACCTCATGCTGGAATCACCTCCCTAGACTTTTGGTTTGTAAAAATGAGTAATTAGTTAGTTGTGGTGGAAAGCTGCATTAGCACAGTTAATCCAGGTACAGGGCTGAGGCAGTCCCAGATAATCTTGCTCCATGCTGCACACAGGTATCAGTTTCTCCCTGTTTCAGTGCTCTACTCCTCCACCTAATCACATCCTTCCTGTCCAAGATGGTAGATTTGAATCATAGAATCACTAATGTTGGAAAGACCTCCAAGATCACCAAGTCCAACCATGAACCCAACACAACCATGTCACTAAACCATGAAGTCTGAGAACATCAACACCATCTCACCTACAGTGTCACTCAAGATTTCTACACTTCAATCCACCTCCCATGTTTTATCAGTGTTTTAAAGCTGTTTTGCATTGTTTTTTTCCTAGCAATTACTGGACCAGCTCCTTCAAAGGCACACAGAATGACAAAGGATTCTCTTGTCCATCATCCTAATTGGATCTTGAATGCCTTTGCCTGCTTGATAAGCCATAAAATTTACTGTTATCTCAGTTACCTGGAGGTATTTTTCTTATCTTTGGCTCTTCATAGAAAAAGAAAAACCATTTATATTTCAATTGAAATTTTAAGGCAACTTTCAAGTAATCACAAACAGTCTACAAGGGAACACAGCTCTTTCAGAGCATCACCTTTTGGTCAGTTTACCCAGAGGGAATAATTTTAAGAGGTTTTAATAGAAATACTGAGTTACAGTGAGATTATTTATCTTAATCTTTTAAGAAGTCCACATCTCTGTAGCAATAGAAGAGGGTTTGTAAGATCTGGAAAAGTTATTTCTCTGAAGTTGTTCTATTAATTGATTTCCTGTGAGTTAAATGCTTGAAGTAAAGGAAAAAAAATGAATATCATTATTTGTTATGTTTAGAACCAAGCTGAAATAGCATTACCACATCATCAGAGCAGCAGCAGTTTCACATTAATACTTAACATACCAAAAGGGACCAATATTTTAGCTCTCTGAAGAACTCTATTCCTGTTTATACAGTGAATCCTACCTGCTAAAGAGAAATATTTCAACAATTGACTGTAACACCATTTTCATCTTTTTCATTGTAATATATATATATATATATATATATTTTACTCCCCTTTTGTAAGCACTGGGTATTTATAGAAATGGCATATTAAGAAGTGGTGCCAAGAAGTATGTTTGCATCAAAACTGCAGAACAAAAACCATCTGTAATGTTTCCTCCAAAACTATTTACATCTTTATTTGTACATTTTGGAAGTAAAAACAACCAGCTTACAAACCAATGGAGCTTATTTATGGAATAAAAGGTAACTATAATATTGATCCAACAGCTATCTTTTTATTTGGGACTCTTAACCACAACACAATCCTTGGAACTGCTTGAGGAGCCATTGCCTTTGTATGCCACAAATCCTGTGGCAAAACAATACTGCCCATAAACCAAAAAAAATCATTGTAAGCATTGACCTCAGTTGCACAAACACTCAGCTGAGGCTGGAATTTGGCCTTTGATAGCTATGCTTTATTTTTCTAATCTAGCCTGAGATGGAAGGTCAGGGTTTTTTTGGAAGAGGGATGTTTGTGAGCTGGGCTTTGACCACTGAGATAGCCTCCAGCTGTGTGACCTGTGCTGGACACAAGGGACCTGCTTATGCTTTGTGCTCTGGCTCTTTCTTTTAGATGGCTTTGGCTCTTTGTGTTTCAGCTTCTCAGTTTGTAAAGTAGAATTAATGATGTTAATTTCTGCTCACAGAGAAGACATTTATTGAACAAATACATTGCATCCCAGATGGGTATCTGTAATCTATAATCACCTAGTCCCAATGCATGTCAAGAGGACATGGAAGGTAAGGTCATGCTGGATGTGAGGAAGAAGCTGCCAGGGTTCTCCCCCAAAATACCTCTTTTTCATAGAATCATAGAATGGTTTAGGTTTCAAGGTCATCTACTCCAACCCCTCTGCAGTCAGCAGGGACATCTGCAACTAGATCAGGTTGTTGAGAGCCCCAAACAACCTGACCTGGGATGGTTCCAGGGACTTTTTAACCAAGTAATGCTGTACTAGAAACCAAACTCAGGGCTGGACCACAAATGACTCTGAGAAGAACTTGTAAAAGGAACTCAAATAGGGAGCATCCTTCAAGCTTCACAGCTTGACTGCCTGATAGATCTGCTCTCCTGTGGGTTCATTGATGCCACTCGCTGCTCTCCAGGAAAAACATGTGGCCTGCCTCAAACAGGAGGGCTTTCTCTTTCTGGTGGACTTTTGGGTCTCCACCACAGAGTAATAAATTATAACTGTAAACATAACCCCACACATAGCCTCCTAGGCTGAGTCTGAAGGATTCTCTTTCAAGCTTTCATCCAGCTAGAGCTCACTACAACAACTAGTGACATTTCCTATAGAAGTCAGTGCCAAGATCCCCTTTGATTTCAGCAGGAACCTGGCATTTTTTCCCCCATGGTTTCTTAGTCTCTAGTTTCTTGATTTCAGAGGAATGCAGCTTTGGTTCATCAAGTTTGTACCTTTCAGGAGCATTATTTCCTGCATACATCCAGAGAGAAATACTATACATATTTAGGCCTGGTTAATGTACATGCTTAAGCCTGCTTATAGTCTTAATCTAGAGCCTCAGCAAGACATTTTGGCATTTGGTATCCATGGAGCACACAGCAAGATACCCACTGCCTGGGTATGGGATGTCCCCTGCTCTGGGACTGACCTCCAGTGCCACCAGGAGAGGAGAGCCCCAGAACTTTGCTCATTCCATCTCTGGCAGAGTAGAGGAGTCAAAGTCTGCCTCATTGGGAATGAAGGAATATTTTACATGGATATCAGGCATTTATTCTGCAGGAAGCCCAGGAACTAAAGAGAAGATGGCTTCATAATAGATCCCTCCTCCATGCTCATACAGTTTCAGATGTATATGTAAATGCATGTAAGTATATATGCATCTTTGACATGCTGCTTGCTGTCTGGCTGGGAATGTCAAACAGAGGGAGCTGATCCTCCTTAGAAATCACAGCAGTCACATCCTCATGAGGAACTGAACCATTTGAGCACCTAAAGTGAATGGCACAGGCTTGGTGTGACATGATCCAGCCTGGTTTCTGCCCCTTGGTACCTCCATCAGCATGCTGACCAGGGCAGGACACTTCTCAACTGACTTGCTTTCCTCTCCTTTCTGCTGACCATCCTGAGAGACAGGGTACCACACAGACCTGCTTCATCCTCACCTCCCCCTGGAGTCACTTCACCTTCTCCCAGCCTTCAATCCAGTGCACTGGTCACAAAATCTCTTGGGTTTGTAGAAAGGCTATTTCCAAATGCTTTTCTCTAAGTGGAAACCTGCAGGAAAAATATGTGGCAATTTGAGGTGGAAATTCTCTTGTATAAATAACTTGGGATATATCTAGTGAGCAAAATGCATAATGCAAATCACTGTCTGGGAATGTTTTATATGATATGAAACCTTTGCTTCAGAAAAAAAACACCCTAAAATCTCTGTTGCAAACCTAATTTCTCATTCTGGGCATCAGAAAAGAAGGTATCTGGTAATGTATCCAGGAAACAATTCTGACATTCATTGCAGCTCTACAATCCAGTCATTGTAATAGAAAATAGACTGCACAGGAAAAATGTTGCTTCAGAAAAAAAAATAAGCCTCACAGGCTTCACCCTATACAGGCAGGCATCAACTTCATGAAGTTTGGAATCAGGAGGAAAAATTGGCATAATTTCCCTTTGGACTTGCAGGGATTTCAGAGTAAAGAGTACATTTGCTATCAGGCAGTAGGTGTCAGAGAAACCTCTCCAACCTGGACTGGGTATCACCCACCTTTGTCAAACAATGGAACTTTTCTTCTTGTTGGATGCTGCTTGAGTTCAGGTTCTCTGGCTCTTGGCCCATGCCATGTGTCTTCAGGAGGGACACATTTTCCTGCTAGGGCACCTATATAATGATTAACATCTCTGGTAAAAGGCATTGCCATTTGTTCTCTACCTTCTTTGTTGGGCATCTCTTTTCTCACTGCTGATTTGTACGTGCCCAAAGAACAGTATTTAATAACCAGTGCTGGTTGGGGTGAGATGTGGAGATGGTTTCAGGTGTTTAAGAGACAGAGTCTGTGTAGGCTTGCCAACATGTTGACTTAGAATCACAGAATCATAGAATCTTTATGGTTGGAAAAGACCTCTGAGATCATTGAGTCCAACCATCCACCCAACAGTAACATGCCCAACAGTAAACCCTGTCCCCAAACACCATATCCACAAGTTTTCTGAACTCTTCCAGGGATGGTGATTCCACCACCTCCTTGGGCAGCCTGGGCCCATTCCTGATAACCCTTTTAGTGAGGAAATTTTTCCTAATATCCAACCTGAACCTCTTCTGGCACAACTTGAAGCCACTTCCTCTTGTCCTATCACTTGTTACCTAGGAGAAGGGACTGATCTCCACCTCACTCCAACCTCCTTTCAGGCTGCTGTAGAGAGTGAGAAGGTCTCCCCCAAGCCTTCTCTTCACCAGACCAAACAACCCCAGTTCTCTCAGTAACTCCTCACAGAAAACATCTCAGTGGGCTTGACATCTTGCATCCCCTCATGGGGACCACACAGTGGTTGAGGTGTGAAGGACATGGAGTTTGTTTACCTGTTGACAGCATAAATTTCATCTGACAGAAATAACTCCTTCAGGGTTGGAAGTCATTGCAACCTAAGGCACTGAGGGGTACAGGATTCCAGGGATTTATTTTAAACCCAAATATTTTCCTGTTTATGTGTATGTAAGTCATTAGTTACTTCTTCAAGTTTACTCAGCTGGTCAGATAGATGAGGGAAGTGTCTGGGTGAGGCTTTTTTGGGGGGGTTTTGTTGTTGAGTATCCGGGCTCGGTCACGTTAGTGTTATGTTTGCTGTGAGAGAGCTGCTTTACAAGGAAAACAACACAGAAAAGCAGGGATAAAATTTCTGGCAGCTCTCTCCAGAGGAAACCATTCCCTGATAGATCCACCACAGCAAACAGCTCCATGCTTAAAAATACCCCAGCTTGCCTTGTCCATAGAGATGCTTGCCCCTTTGACTTCAGGGACAAAAATGCCTGTGTGCTTTGATGAGTGGGTAATTATCTTTCCAGGAACATTAACTGGCCACTTGTTCACTGATGGAGGACAGCAGTACATGGGGTTGTCCCACAGGGTCACATTTCATCAAGCACTATTAAGCCTCTGTAGTTCATTACTCAGTGTGCTTTTTGCTGAGCTGGGTTATGGCCCTAGCTGGATGCCTGTGAGATGCCCTCACTGTGCTCCCCTGCAGTCATGACCACAGGTCAGCACCAGGCAGTGGGAAGTTGGAGAAGTCCCAACTTCAGCTAAGACCATTCCCAATTTGCAGTCTTCTGAAGAGAAGGTAACTAGAAAGCTGGAAGGCAAGGGACACCTGAGCACAAAAATGAGTTAGGATAGAAGATACTGAAAAATCTTTCCAATATACTGTGGGTAGAGAAGCTCAATGCAGGTATGAAAATATTTATTAAGCTTTGATTTAAATATGCATCTACTGATATCACAATCACAAAACCCATTGCCCTAAATCCTTACTCAGGAAGAGGAGCTCATTGTGCTCACTAAGTGTTTCCAGTCTGCTTATTAATAATGGTGTCTGTTGGGCTCTGGAAGAGAAACTTGAATTACTTGAAGGTGATTTGGGAGGTTATGATTTTCTCCTTTGCAATGTCTGTTCAGCTGTGCCAAAACTGTTGAAAGCAACATGTCAAGTGAAAACACTTCTCTATGTTGAAAATAAAGGGCATCTTCTATTTTTAAGTCAGGCATCTCACTTCTAGTTCTTGTTGGCTCCATACCAAAGCTGTAGGAGGCAGAATTACTTAATACACATTTTAGATGACCCACAGAATAAGATAATGAGGTATATCATCTCCCAACCAGCTGCAGAGTGAAAGAAGAAATTGCACAAATGTGCTCATGATATGTACAATTAGATATAATTAGTAAATAGGAGAAGTGAAATGAACTGCTGGAGGTTCCTGCTGCACAGATAGCAATATGTAAAAGAGCTCCTAATTGCAGAGATTTAGGTAGAAATTGGTCACAGTGATCTATTTTTAGACTTAATGTTTTGAATGCTGGTATCTTCTCTACTATCTTACAATGGTTAGACTTTAGTTAATACATAATCATAGGAAGATCTTTAAGCAAAGACCTGTTACATGTAGGCTGCTCCATGGTTCTAGAGTTACTTCAGGTCTGCAAGTAGCTTGAGAAATTGCCCCCAGAAAGTAGCAAAGGCCCTTTTGAACCCACCTGAGTTTCATCTTCTCACTCAGGCCACCTGTTAATCCATGATGTAAGGTGCTCTTGTGGCTATTGAAGCTGTCCTTGAAGAATGGGGAGGCTTCCACTTTGAATTCATTTTTCTGTGGGTTTTTTTGAGAACTTTTTATTCCCTAGAGGAAGTGAGAACTTTTTATCCCCTTCTGGGGTGGTGTGGGGCAACTCTGAGCAACCTGAATCTTGTTAACACGTGCCCCTGCTGACTGCAGGGTGATTGGACTAGGTGAGCTTTAAAGGTCTATTCAAGCCCAAAGCATTCTGTTTCTAATGAATTATTGTAATATATGACTGTGAGCAGGGAGCTAAAAACACAGCACATTAAAGACAGAAGTCTGGATTTGCAGTTGGGTTGTCCTCTGAAATTGTGTCACTGCAGAAGAAGGCAGGGAGATAGAATCAAGATGGACAGGCACCATGATTTGGGGGAGAAGCCATGAGGGAAAGACAATGCTCTTTTCCATGGACATATCACAGGATGGATGCAAGGTGCAACCACCTGAGGATTGTCCTACCAGGGCTGCTGGATGCATTGCCCTCAATAACCATAGAATTCTAGAACTGTCAGAGTTTGGAAGGGACCTTAAAGATCATTTGGTTCCAACCCCCACCCTGCCTGGGGGGGACACCTTCCACTAGATCAGGTTGCCCACAGCCCCATCCAGCCTGGCCTTCAAAGCTTCCAGGGATGGAGCTTCCACAACCTCTCTGGGCAATCACACATACTGTATTTTGAATGTTCCCCCTCTGACTTTGGCTGAGGTCTTCAACAGGGTTGCAGTGACACTATGTTTTAGAGTGCCAGTGTATAAAGAACCAAAGCAGGGCTCAGGTCTTAGAGCCACATTAGTTCTTCCTGACTAATGTTGTTACAATGAATGCCAGAGGAATTGGTAATGAATAGCCACTGATTGGAAAGTGTCACCAAATCCATACTGAAGTTGTGATGCTCCTGGGAGCACATACATAATTTTTTATGCTTGTTACCATGTAAAAATAGAACTTGGAGGTCTAAATTGAATTATGTAATGGCATAAGTTAAACTGCATGAGAGAGATATAATTATGGGGTGACTCTTCTAATACTATTAGCTGATGTTACCAATCCAACATTTTACTTCTGTTTGGTTTAGTTTTGAGGGGTTTCACTTGCTGGGTTTGTGACCCAAAGCAGATGAGAGTTTTGCAACAGAATCTTAACAATCAGAAAATGCCTGTGATAGAAGCAGCTCTGTTTCACTCTCCCTCTCATAAATAATATGAGATTAAGATCTAATTGATTTCATTCTCCTGGGATATATACCACAGTGCTTTTGACTGATTTCTCTCAAATTTCCCATTAAGAATATTTATTTTTCTTTAAAACCTCCCCAAAATATGCTGTCCTCCAAATTTACTGTCCCAGCAGTTATGATGATGGATGTTGCATTGTTTTGTGGTTTGTAGAAGGCTAGACAGCAATATTAAAACTATATGACTTCATAGTTTTTAGTCTGACTTGAATAGTGTCCTCTTGTGAGACATGTAAAAATGTGTGGGTTTTTTGCTTTCTTTTGTTTTCAGGGAGACAGTGAAATTTGTAGCACAGATCCAACTATTTATTCTCAATGTCTGGTCTGAAGTGAAAAAAAAAACAACCCAAAACCTCCCAACATATTTAATGGGTTATTTGCTGTATTTAAAGAGATTTTAGCACAAGACACCTTCCTGCCATGCTCTCAGAAATGTCCTGATATAAGGTTCCTGCTGGAGAATCATCATTTCCCAGCCTGGCTACTGAAATGAATAGGAAAGATTAAGTTTTGTCAACCATGGAAAACCAAGGTTCTATTCAGACTGGCTGAAAACTAAGGAGCTGCTCAAGTCCTCAGGGGGAATATAGAGGATGTCCAGAACATAGCTACAAATTCTTCTGGTTTGGACATTCTCAGGATTTTTCTGGAGAAGCTTCTTGGGCACTAAAAACTTTGGTGCTTCTTCCTCTGTGGCAGAACTTTTCTCACTACAGTAAATAAGATTTGATCAAGAGCTGAGCAGCAAATGGGAAGTGGGCAAAACCTTATTTTTAATTTTTTTTAGAATATTAATTCCTATCTGGTAGCATTAACCAAGCTGGTCCTCACTGGGCACTGTAAGGAAGTCATCACTTACTGTAATTGAAATGTCCCAAGTAACAAGTGATAGGACAAAAGGAAATGGCTTCAAGTTGCACCAGAGGAGGTTCAGATTAGATATTAGGAAGAATTTCTTCACTGAGAGGGTTATCAAACATTGGCACAGGCTGCCCAGGGAGGTGGTGGAATCACCATCCCTGGAAGTGTTTAAAAAACATGTAGATATGGTGGTGAGGGACATGGTTCAGTAGTAAGCATTCTAGTGTTAGGTTAACAGTTGGACTTGATGATCCCAGAGGTCTTTCCAACCATAATGATTCTATAGAAGTAAGAAAATGGCAAAACCCAAAGAGAAATTGGAGTTTTGGGGCTGTGCAGACAAACTGAAGATTGCTTTATTTATTTATTTCTGGAGATAAGTGTTTGCTCATCTGTTACTAAAGCAGCAGAAAGTTTAGCTTCTGTTGAGTTTCCCTCTTCCTGGAGAAAGAGTGCAAGAGGAACAGGTCCATGGTTGATCTGGTGGAGAGTGAAGCTGGGAGCTAAGTCCTACACCCCTTGGGATGCTGAGGTTGTAGGGTCAGGGTGCTGTGGGTCACAGGGGTGCCCCAAGGGAACCTCAGCTGTGGGGTGGGAACAGGGGAAGCTCAGCTGCTGGGGGCAGCTTTGCTCGTGGGGAGCTCTGTGTTTGCATGAACGAGGGTTTATGCTACAGGAAAAGAATGTAACCAGGGACCATGTGGGGTTTGGGGTTTTGTGTTTTAACTGCTGAAGTATTCAGGGGCTTGCTGTTGTTGTTGTTAAGGTCCTGTATCCTTGGAGCACTGGGTTCCTTTGTTTGCTCTTGCTTGAGCTCCTCTTGGCTTTTTCACCCTTGGCCTCGTTACAGCAGCCTGCAACCGGTTGCTGTGTAGTTTCCCTATAAAGTAGGATATAAAGCTTAATCAGCACTAAAGCAGAGCTCACTCCCCTGCTTTGTTAGAGGAAAGGAGCTCTTTTCCAAGGGGTAGGACAAACTGGGTAGAGCAGGCAGAGGGAGAGGAACATGTTGAGTATGTCCCACTGGCCATCAGCCCTGCTCTCCCAGTTCCAGGTAGGAATGCTGTTGGCAGGCAGTGTTCTCCAAACTCAGCTGAATGGAAGGAGCTTGCTCCCTTAGGTTATGTTTTATCCAGAGACAGACTGGAAATGCTGCAGCTCATTCATTAAATGACTTTAGGATGGCTGTGTCAATTTTAGTGATATTTGAGCATAATAAATAGAATGATATAATAATAATATAAAGCTTTGTCATTCAGATAAAAGTTGGTTTAGTCTCTTCTCTATCCAAAAAAAGAAAGCAAGCTATTTAGAAACAGTTTGGGAGTTCCATGATCCATGATCAAATGGATTCAGGATAATATCCTGTCGATGGGCTGCAGTGGTTCAAGGTTCTCTACAACTACAAAGGACTGTCTTACTTCATCCAGCTCACAGACAGGTCTCAGGAGCAGTCTCCACTCAGAAAAACCCCAACTATATAAGCATGTCCTTGCATATGTCCAACAAGGGAAGAACTGAGGAAACCCTTGGTTCTCAAAGTCAGGGGAAGTCTACTCCTGGGATTAAACTGAGCTCTGTCAACACTCATGGGGCTCCAGCTGGGAGCCCATGGACTTGGGCAAAGGGGCAGACCATGGCCTCATGACCAGTGGAGGAGAGACACGAGTTTGGGCTGGTTTGCCCTCTACTTGCTGCTCCCAGCTACATGGGCAAATTCAAATGTCAGGTGAATCCAACTTTGTGGTACAGGAAGAAAAAGAAGTCATAACCAAAGAAGGAAGCTGCAAGGGTGGTAGAGGCAAGGTAGGAAGATATTTCCTCCTGTACTCAACACTGGTGAGGCCACCATCTCTGGAAGTGTTCAAAAAACATGTAGATGTGGTGCTGAGAGACATGGTTTAGTGATGACTTGGCAGTGTTAACAGTTGGGCTCTAGGATCTTGGAGCTCTTTTCCAACCCGAATGATTCTATGATTTATGGATAACACAAAGATAAGATTGCTGACCTCCATTGCATTTCATGGGCTGAACAACTTGCTCCAGGCTCTCTGTGTTGCTCAGGACATCCTAGTGGCTCAGCAAGACATGCTGGAGGGCATGCTCACTAAAGATAAGGAGAATGGAAACTTGCCCTCCTGGTCTAGGCAATCTATAGAATGCAACTTCTCTCAAGTATGTGCAGTAAAGAATATTTACAGCCAGGATTTGATTTCAGCCTGCAGAGCTGATGGATGCTATTCTTGGGAGGATGCTATTTTATGTCTGGGGGTTGTGACAGAGGTCTCTAGCAGAGCTCTGTGGCTAAAGGTCATGCTGTATTATGCTCTATCGATGCCTGTTAATTATAGAGGACTGTAATCTGCCACTGCAGTCACAATTCAGCTGGATCTTGATTTTGTAGAGAGTTAATGAAGTGAGGGAGGGCTGGAGACACAAAGTCTCAGCAGCTGGCTAGGGGACACACAGATTTCAAAGGGAAAAGCTTTTTTGTTTTGTTTTGTTTACTCTAAGAAGCAAAAACTTCAGCCTGGAGGCCCCAAAACTGTAGATCCCTGTAGCTAGGCTCAGACAAGTTTTCATGCTTTTTGGCACATCTGGGAATAAAAGGAACTTGGATTTCTGGATAATACTCAATGATGTGATTGCAGAGAAGTTTCCTGGATACCCCAAAGGAGATCATGGCTGATCTGGGAAGATGTGAGAGGAGTGTTACAGAGGTGCTTTCTCTTATCTTGAAATTGTTCAGCTATCTGAGGTGGCTTATCCTCTCTTCAGGCTGTAATGCAGAGCTGCAATTCCTGCTCAAGCAGAGAAGGGTAGGAAACACAGCTTTCCTTTCCTTTTCTTTTTTTATCCTTTCCTTTCCCTTTTAATTTCTTCTTTTTTTCCCCCTTTTTTACTTCTACTCCATACCCTACAGCATACCATAATCCATCTCTCAAGTGCCATATAGTTAGTCACAGTGCCTGCCATCTAATATCTGATCTCATCTGATATCAGGCAGCAGGGTTCAAACTTAGTGTAGGTTTTCTCTGCTCCTTGTTTTCCCCATGTTGTCTCCATCAGTCACTAATTTCTTCTCAAAAATCCTCCTTCTTTAGCCAAGAGGGAAACTAATGGAAGTTGTTGTTTCCCTCAGTTCATCCTCCCCCTCCTTTCTAATGTCTGTACTAACCTGTATGATGTGATTGTTTGCAGGGAAGTTACCCCACATGCTCTCTTCTAACCTGACTTTCTCAGTGCTATGTGAACTAAGTTCTTGCACAGATGGTAACCAGAGTCCAGGCTATCTGCTGTATTGTCATCTAGTCAAATATTAGCAGTTAAAATTCGTGAGTGCTCTATAACATCAAATTATTTTGATGTGTCACTGCAAACTGCAAGTTAAGCTACTTCAGCATGACCTATTGAAGTGACACAAGTTAGAATCATAGAATCATTATGGCTGGAAAAAACCTCTGAGATCACTGAGTTCAACCATCCACCCAACACTAGCATGGCCATCACTAAACCATGTCCCCAAGCACTGTGTCTACACGTGTAGATATGTGTATCTGCACTATCCAGGGACAGTGATTCCACCACCTCCCTGGGCAGCCTATGCCAATGCCTGATAACCCTTTTAGTGAAGAAATTCTTCCTAATATCTAATCTAAACCTCCCTTGGAGCAACTTGAAGAGGTAGTTAGGAGAACTGGAGAGAAAAGGTTACCCAGCTGTAGCCCTGCATGGTGAATGACAAGAGGCAAAGATGAATGTAGGACACATTCCTGAGCACCCTCTACTCATTACTAACTGGCACAGAGTCCCTCTGAAAGAGGCATGTTAAATGTTCCCAAACCACTCTGGGGGGAAATGATGGAGATGGAGTTGAAAGACATGCCTGGAGAGAAGTCCTGATAACATCTCAGAGATCTTTGTTGCTTCATTCCTTTGCCTTTCCTCTAGCCACGGGTTACTCGCAGCCCCAGGGTGAGATCTTTCATCCAGCCCTCTCCAAGTATAGGGAGGCTGCTGCAGGGAGACCTGTGCTTTTCAGTCTGGTTTACTTGCTTCTCCTGCAGAGCAGGGGCTGAGGCTCAAAGCTGGGGGCAAACCAAGCTCCCAGCATGTGCCACTCTCTCTCGAGAGTAAGAGAGAAGAAAGAGTGATGTGTTAGGTTTCCCTTTGTGATGGGAAGAACAAAATCAAGAACAAAAAGTCTATTTAGATTTTCCTATTTAGATTTTTATTGCAGGATAGCCCTAAAGTAGTGGAGTGTTTGCTTTGGAAAGAAAAGCTACTGGTGGCTGAAGTAAAGAATAAATAAATATATAGAAATATGGAAAGTATATAGGTAGAAAGATAAAGAAATATAAAATATATCTATAGAAATAGAAATATTATATAGAGAGAAATATAAAAGTACATATAAGAAATATAGAGAAATCCAAAAACTACAGAGAAATATAAAAATTATATATCTAGAAAAACATAGAGAAATAAAAATTAAATATGTAGAGTAAGGAAGACAAGTGGGATAAAAACAGAGGTGGGAAAAAACCATAAAGAAACAGTAATTAAAGATATAAAGGTAAAGAAAAGTCCAGTAGCAATGAGACACCTCCCCAAAACACACTTCCCCACCCCCCCCAGGAGTTCCTCTTCCCCTGACAGGGCTAAAGAACAAAGCTGGGAAGGATGGAGGGATGGGTGGATGGATGGATGGATGGAGAGCCATTGCCCATGGGAATAACCTGGAGGATGAGGGATTGTGGCCTCCTTTGAAGCAGCCACACAACCTGGATGCAATTTTCATTTCCTGCAGGGAAGCTCAGCCTTGTTCTTCTGAAGTGGATAAACCAAGCCTCATAAAACTAATTGTGGGAGGTGGTTTGACATGAGAAATTAAAAGTCAGGCTTTGCCTTCTCTTAGGCACATTGTAGGGGCACTGTAGATTAATTTCCCTTTCCCCTGAGGATTTTCTATTTCCACCCCCACCCCTTCCCAAAGAGTTTTGGAACTGCACTGTTCTTCTCCAGAGCCAGAAGTAACTGTACTTCAGCAGCATTCCTCCAAGGGTGTTGTTAATAAAATACTTGAGCTTCTTTTGTGATAAACTCTCAATTTAGCAATTTCAAACCCATAAAATCTGTGTGGTAAAATAGGAGTGTTCCTTTTTGGTTGTGTTTTTGGAGGGGAGGAGGAGGAACTCTGATAATATCTAGTTCATTCATGCTAATGAATGACCAAGATATAATTAGCTCCATGTTCTCTGTTGGTGAATGTTATTCCTCAAAATAAAAATAAATATACTACCAGTTAACTGAAAAGCCATGTGGGATTACCAAAACTCTGTTGAGGAGTCTTTAATTCCCTTTGACTCTTTTGTTTTGTTTTAATGGGGAAAATACCTTCCAAGAACAAAGATATCTATATGGCTTTTATGGCAACCTTCCACAGACAAGTCTTCTGGTTTAATATGAACAGTTTCAACCCATCTGCTGTGTGGAGCATGTATGTCCTTAATGACAGTCAATGGAGTTCACTAGTTTGTATTTTAAGGAATTAAATGTTGCTGACTACAGTTGTTTAAACATAATTGTAAAGGGTAAGTAAGAAGTAGGGTAAGTAGGTCCAGAAAGATTCTCCTCTCCCTCTACTATGCCCTAGTGAGGCCACATCTGGAGTCCTGGATCCAATTCTGGGCTCCTCAGTTCCAGAGAGACAAGGAACTACTGGAGAGAGTCCAGCAGAGGCCAGGAAGATGCTGAGGGCACTGGAGCATCTCTGGCAGGAGGAAAGGCTGAGAGCCCTGGGACTGCCTAGCCTAAAGAAGAACAACCCCAGAGAGCATCTGCTCAATGCTGAGCAAGAGCTGAAGGCTGGGGGCAAGAGGCTGGGGCCAGACTCTGCTCAGTGGTGCCCAGGGACAGCCCAAGAGGCACTGGGCACCAACTGGAAGCCAGGAGGCTCCAGCTGAGCAGGAGGAGGAGCTTGTTTGGTTTGAGGGTGTTAGAGCCCTGGCCCAGGCTGCCAAGAGGGGTTCTGGAGTCTCCTTCTCAGGAGAGATTCCCAAGGCAGCTGGAGGTGACCCTGGGCAAGCTGCTTGTGGATGACCCTGCTTTAGCAGGGGGCTTGGACTACAGGATCTCCAGAAGTCCCTTCCATGGTGCAAGGCTCCAGCATCCTGCACCCATTGAGTTTCTACTGCCTCATTTACCCTCTGAGCTGAGTAAAGGCATTGTCTGGATCACTCTGAATAGTTACCAGCCTTTGCCCCAGAACAGACCCAAATCCATGGCTCCAAAATCACTTTACTTTTGAGTGGGATTGCATGATGTTGTGCCTTCTGGGGTGCAGACATATATAAAGCAAATTTTGCCAACTCTTTCATGCATAAGGAGCATGGAGCCAATCTGCAGAATTAAGTAAGGATATCCAAGGGAATATTTGGGAAGAATCTTAATTTATTAACAATAAAATTGCACAATAAACTTCTGTGAGGATTTACAGGATTAGGGTCTGTTTTACTCCTGCTCTGCAGCATTCTCCACAGCAACATGTGGGCACTAGCTGTATGTTGGTGGTACCAGATAATCTGTATTTGGTTATTGTCCTAGACAGGGAGTATANGTGGCGGGGGGAGGGGGTGGGGAGGGCGAGGAAGGGAGGACCCTGCGGAGAGTTCATTTGTTCCGTGGTGAGGAGCAGAAGCCAGCAGGGACAAGCTGCTCATTTATTGCAACGGTCAACACAAATTTCCTTGCCAAAACTGAATTAATAAAAAAAAAAAAAAANGTGGATGACCCTGCTTTAGCAGGGGGCTTGGACTACAGGATCTCCAGAAGTCCCTTCCATGGTGCAAGGCTCCAGCATCCTGCACCCATTGAGTTTCTACTGCCTCATTTACCCTCTGAGCTGAGTAAAGGCATTGTCTGGATCACTCTGAATAGTTACCAGCCTTTGCCCCAGAACAGACCCAAATCCATGGCTCCAAAATCACTTTACTTTTGAGTGGGATTGCATGATGTTGTGCCTTCTGGGGTGCAGACATATATAAAGCAAATTTTGCCAACTCTTTCATGCATAAGGAGCATGGAGCCAATCTGCAGAATTAAGTAAGGATATCCAAGGGAATATTTGGGAAGAATCTTAATTTATTAACAATAAAATTGCACAATAAACTTCTGTGAGGATTTACAGGATTAGGGTCTGTTTTACTCCTGCTCTGCAGCATTCTCCACAGCAACATGTGGGCACTAGCTGTATGTTGGTGGTACCAGATAATCTGTATTTGGTTATTGTCCTAGACAGGGAGTATAATAATTTGAATGAGGAATATTTTAAAATATGCAGCTGTGGGTGTGTTGGGTTGTGTGTATGTTGGGTTTTGCTGGGTGTTTTTTTTTTTTTCTCCCTTTTCAAAAGAACACAATATAAAATAAGTTGAAGGCACCAGAAACAGCTCCAAAATAATTATGAATCCAATAAATATTCCCTGAACTCTAACGTATGTAGATGACTTTCCAGAGGAAGCAGCCAGGGCTGTGTGTGCAGCAGGAATGGGGGAAGCTCAGAGGTGATGGGGAGGGGGGAGGAGGAACTAGGTGCTGCAGGAGGCCTGGGGGAATCCTAAGTACCCCCTGGGTGTC